>NC_069432.1:1051583-1099581 GCF_026875155.1 Cherax quadricarinatus
CTGAGACTAGGGAGGGTGGAAAAAATTTTTTTTTCGGAACACGAAAGGGAGCAAAACGTCGTAAATGTTACCCTTTATCCAAAAGATCACCAAGGTTGCAAACGAACCGAATTTCGCTTCAGAGACGAAAAGATGAAAAAAAACGTCGTAAAATTCTCGTCTATTAAACATTTTCTCAACACCGGAACCAGGCGCCAAGAGAAAATTAATCATTCTCAGAAACGAAAGGGCCCCAAAAAACATAAAGTGCATTGGGACCAGAAAGATTACCTTCTGACTGGGAAAAGCATCATCTCCAGGGTCATTGTCTTCGGAGTCATCGTCCAGATTCTAGTTAATTGCGTCTCTTCGTCTAGGTCAAGATAAAGAGTGGCAAGAGAAATTTATCACGTCAGATTATAAAAAAAAAAAAAAGGTTTTAAAGTGTCATCTTCTAGCCCAAAAGATTACCTCTGACTCAACATCCTCCAATTATTGTCTTCGATCATCGTCCGATGATTCAAGTTAATTGCGTTCTGTCGTCTAGGTCAAGATCAAGAGGGGCAAAGAAAGTTATCATCGTCAGTAATAAAAATATCAAAAAAGGCTTAAAGTGTCACTTCAGCTCAAAAATCCCTTTTGACTCGGAAGCATCTCTCCAGGTCATTGTCCGGAGTCCGTCTGATGATTTCATAGTTAATTGCCTCTGTCGCAGGTCAGAGATCAAGAGGGGGCAAGAGAAAGTTACATCGTCAATAATAAAAAGATAAAAAAAAGGTTTAAATGTCTCTTCTAGCTCAGAATCGCATTTTGGGACCAGAGGTGTCCTCTTCAAACACAGAAGTAACATTTTCCGGTTCAGAAGCGTCATTTTTCGGACTCAGAAGGTTACTCTTTTGAGGTACAATCTTCGAATCTTCTTCCTCGGAATCACATCAGATAATCAACCTAGATTGTCATTCTTGGGAAAATTGTCTTTTAACACCTGATATTTTCCTTTTTGTCACACAGAGGCAGAAAATCAGTAAGATTTAAAAACGATGAAGGAGACTCAAAACTGTCAAAGTTAGGGCCAACACGGGGAAGTAGAGCTTTTGTAGAAGGTAAAACTACTGGAAATACCTGGGTGCTTCCTCTGGTTGATAGTATCCAGGATCTGTCCCTCTTGATAGTACCTTGATGCTGTCCCTGCTGTATACATCCCCGGGGCTTCATCGCTGTGATAGTATCCAGGATGCTGTCCTCCTCTGTAGTACCTGGATGCTGTTATCTGCTGGAAGTAACCGGGTACTTCCCCCTGCGTGATAGCCAGGTGTGTCCTCTGCTGTGATAGTATCCAATGCGTCCTCTGCGTATATCCAGGAGCTGCCTCTCTGTGATAGTACCAGGATGCTGTCATCTGCTATATAGCCTATGCCTGAACTTGTTTCACATTTTTGCGACATTATCATTGCTCGTGCTGGTGTGAAACCACAAACACCCTAGAAGTGCCGTTTCGTGTCCCTGAACATCCTGACATAGGCATCCCCGACCCCCATCCTCCTTTTCCCTGCCTCCCCTTCATTCCAGTATCCCCCATTTTATGTATCCTCCATCCTCTTTATACGCCTATTCCTATATCTCCCAATTCTGTCCCCCCGCTTTCCTCTATCTCTCCCATCACCCATAATTTCCAAGCCCCATGTCATTAATTGGGGGGTCAGGTTAATCCTTCGGTCTAGCGACAACTATACACACCACACACACGCACACACACACATAATATAATATATGTAATGTGTATATAATATATATATATAATAAAGTATATATATATATATATTATATATATATAATATATATATATATATATGTTTATCTTTTACTCATCACTGAAGTCAAACATCAACAATCATCACTACACATAACTAAAACTGAAACGTGATCACTACACATCACTGAAACTGAAACAGCAATCATACTACACATCACTGAAACTGGAAACGTCACAGTCATCACTACTCCATACGATGTAACTGAAGCAACACAATCATCACTACACATCACTGAAACTGAAACAGCAATCAACACTACATGTGCAACCCCTGAATGGGTTACAAATGATTATTATGTATATATAATGTTAATATTACTTTTTCATTTAATTTTAAATGATTATATTGGATAATAGCTAAATCGAAATTATGACTTATATTATTATTTTGACTGTTTATATTCTTATTTGACTTATTTGTTGTAGGATGTAACATAATATTGGTGCTCAGTTCAAGTCTTTATTGTCAAACTACTGTAATTTATCGCTGTCGCTCGTTTATGCTGCTCGGCTTCTGAGTTTGTGCTGTCCACGGGCTATCCGTGATCGAGGGGGGGTGTCCCACCTCTCTTGAAGTATTCAGTCTTCTCTAGACTCGCTTTGGTGGTTGACAGATTGCGTCTCGTTACTCTTGTTAGTTCTATAGAACTCTGTTCACAGAACATGTATAGACTTAGTGATTTTCGACCGTTGTACTGAGGTTGTGTGTCGCTTAGACACTCTAACATCTCAGGTCCTTAGCTATAGCTTCTGACCTAATTTCGTACTGTTTCTGTGTATTGTCACAGTCGGGTTTTTCCTATGCTGAACTTAGATTCAGTAGTAGGGAGTTTTTTTTTGTAACTTTTGTGGAGGATCTGGCTTATGGTCCTACTTAGTGTCGTTATAACTACTCCTTGATACTGTTTGTGTCGCAGTCGCTGTTATATGGCTATTGGGCTTGTACCATTCTTTTCATGTTCAAGCAGAACTGTTCTGGTTGCCAGTCGTCAAGAGTTAGTTTATTTGAGGACTTTGTCAGTCACTTGTTTAAGTCTAGTCGAGTCCGTGAGACATAGCGATCTACTTAAGAGCACTTACACACATACACACTTACTTGTAACATATTTGTAATATCTTATAAATGTTAATGTACCAGACGGTACTTAAGAATTATAAATGTATATTGCTTTCAGCACAATAAATATGGAACTCGAGAGATTGATTTTAGTTTGATTGCTGTAAATTTAATTTAATTGATAATATACCTCTAGACAACTTAATGATTAATAAATTTATTAAATTTTAATTTCTCTAGTTAGTAGCCTACCAGTTGTAATCCTGAAGCACTATTGAATAATACTGAATTTTTATGGATAATTGGACAAGGATACTGACTACTTGTTACGAAAACCCTGTAACAGGCTGGATGCTAGAAGGGCAGTCCTTTCTAGTATTCACTGGAGATCTCTAAGCTTTTAGAATCGCGTTTTTTGTAACACTACACATCACTGAAAATGAAACAACAGTCATCGCTACTCATCACTGAAACTGAAACATCAACAATCATCACTACTCCTCACTGAAACTGAAATATCAACAATCATCACTACTCATCGATATAATCTGAAGGCATCAAAATCATCACTACACCATAACTAAAACTGAAACGTCCATCACTACAACATCACTGAAACAGAAACCAACAGTCCATAGCTACACATCACTGTAAACTGGGAACATCAACAATCATCCCTAGTCATCGATGTAACTGAAAGCATCAACAATCATCACTACACATCACTGAAAACTGAAACAGCAACCAACACTACCACATCTCTGAAAAAATGAAACAACAGCATCACTGAAAACTGAAAACATCAACAATCATCCTAACTCATCGATATAACTGAAGTATCAACAATCATCCACTACTCATCACAGAAACTAAACATCAATAATCACCATTACACATACTGAAACTGAAACATCAACAATCACCACTATTCATCATGAAAATGAAATATCAACAATCACCACTACAAATCACTGAAACATCAGCAATCACCACTACATTATCATGAACTGTACCATCCACAATCAGTCACTACTCCAACGATGTAACTGAAGCATCAACAAGCATCACTACACATCATTGAAACTGAAAACAATCGTCCACTACACATCATTGAAACCGAAACAACTATCACGCTACACCCTTCCACAGAACTGAAAACATCCAAAAATCTACACTACCCATCGATGTAACAGAAGCATCAAACAATCATCATTACACATCGATATAACTGAAACATCAAACAATCATCACTACTCAAACACGACACTGAAACATCATCAATCATTACCTAATAATCGAATCACTGAAGCATCAGCAATATCACTACCATCACTGAAACTGAAGCCATCAACAATCATGACTACTCATCACTTGGGGGGGGGCAACTAAAACCATCAACAATCAATCACTACTCTTCGATGTAACTGAAGCATCAACAATCATCACATCAACTGAAACTGAACAACATCGTCCACTCTACACATCACTGAAACTGAAACAACAATCATCGCTACACATCACTGAAACTGAAATATCAATAATCAACACTACACATCAGAGAAACTGAAACATCAACAATCACCACTACACATTATTGAAACTAAAACATCAACCAACACCACTACTCTTCAGTGAAACTGAAACATCAACAATCACCACTACTCATCAGTGAAACTGAAACATCAACAATCACCACTAATATCAGTGAAATTGAAACATCAACAATCATCACTACACATCACCGAAACATCAACAATCACCACTACACATCGCTGAAACATCAGCAATCACCACTACACATCACTGAAATTGAAACACCAAGAATCACCGCTACACATCACTGAAACTTAAACATCAACAATCACCACTACTCATCACTAAAACAACAATCACCACTATACTCACTGAAACTGAAAAGCATCAACAATTACCACTACACATCATACTGAAACTGAACATCAACAATCACCACAACACATCACTAAACTGAAATCATCAACAATTACCACTTACACAACACTGAAACATTAACAATCACCACTATACATCACTGAAACCTAAACACCAACATCATCACTGCAGCATCACTGAAACTGAACAACAACAATCAACCAACTACACGATACTAAACATCCACGATCGTCACTACACATCACTGAAACTGAAACATCAACAATCACCACTACACATCACTACAGCATCAACAATCACCACTACACATCACTACAGCATCAACATCACCACTACACATCACTACAGGCATCAACAATCACCACTCACATCACTGAAACTGAAGACATCAAATCACCACTAACGTCACGAAACATCAACAATCAGCAATACACATCACTGAAACTAAAACATCAATCAATCACCACTACTTCAAGAAAGAAGAATTTAAAAAGAATTCCATCATTGCTTAATTATATCAAACTACTCTTATTTATGTCTGTGAGTTATCTCTTGGTAATAGAATTTATCCCGATTTCTTTTCTCTTGCTTCTTTAGACATTTTGTGAAAAGAAGTACTTTGACAATTTCCGAAGACAGTCTATTTCTCTACCTTTTTTGCGAACAATGTATCAATGGCTTGAAAATTCTCTCCGTAGACGCTTTCGATCACGATCGCCCGGAACTGAGCCAGAGCGCTGGTAGACATGTTAACGGATGGACCCTGATAATTGCAACATAGAAACTTACACATCTGTGTGCGTTATTTATGTTAAAGATCCTAGTTTTCGTGATTACTGAACTTTAAAAAGAATGGCATTAAATCAAAGAGAGTTAATTAAATCATCTGCCCTCTTTATAGAAGTTCCACGAGTTATATGAGGCTGATAGGCGTTTTGTTTAACAACACTGCAAATGCTCTTCATACTACGCTGGACCAACATTATTGAGACGTTTCTCGGGTCCTACCAAGGTATCCCTGACAAAAATATTCTATTAATAAATGTTTTCCTCCAATTATGCCAAGCCTGTGGAAACATCCCTAGCTTGGTAATTTGGCCCACAAACTCCTTAAAATGGCAAATGTATGTTTTAATCCGGATGGAAAATTTTCTGTGTCTATTGACTTTGGGTAGAACCAGGCCTTTCGGAGCCTGTTGCCTGAGGTTCTTCAATGCAAGAAAGAAGGGAGTTGAGAGAGAAAAATAAGATATTCACGGTACGCACCTGAGCTCGTCGAAGGCTAACCTTTGTTGACTGCCAGTTGATATTCTACAGTGGTAGGATACAGGCGAATATACTATAGGTAAGAGAAGAATGAGTAGCTCTTTGTATGAATTGGTACATGAAAACCTAGCTTATTAATCCTGAACTGCGGCCTACCCTTTCATCAATTATATGTAAAATGAGTGCTTTTTTAACAGGGTCCGCAAGAGGAAAGGAGGAAGGTGTCTCTCGTCACTTATGTTCAATTAACCCCTCCAGAAGAGTGCAAAGAAGGAAGTAAAACGAGTCCCTTCATTTACGTCTCGGCCAAAAAATAAAAATAACCGGTAACGTAGCAGATCACCATCGAGTTCATTAGGATCATCTACATCATATCCAGTTTTTGAGACTATGATGACAAGAGAACGTTTAACCTTCTCTTAAGACAAGAAGGCATAGAAATGGCGTAAAATTTCTCATTTGAATTCAATACGCTCATTCAGTACACGAACGAAGGCTTAGAAAAGAAAGATTATCGTTCTCAGATTAACGTGAAGGGCCTAAAACGACGGAAAATGTCCAAATTTCCGAGTTCAAAGGGTGTCCCTCGACCTCAGAATGGTTATCTTCGGACTCAAAGTGCCATCTTCACGATCATTGTCCATCAGAGTCATCATCAACCGATTCATAATTATTTGAGTCCTTTGTCGTCCAGCCAAGATCATAATTTTCAAGAGAAGTTATTGTTCTCAGATAATGAATCGGAAAAAAAGAAACGGATTTAAAATCGTCACCATCGAGTTTAGAAATATCAATCTTCAGGCTAAGAGTGTCAAGCTTAGAAGTAGTCCCATCTTTTTTCAACACTCAGAAAGTCAAACTCAGAAGTGTCATCTTCAAGCTAATGATGACGTGTCATCTTCAAGCCTTGAATGTCGAGCTCTGAATGTCATCTTCAAGCTAGAGGTGTCAGGCTCTGAAGTGACATCTCGGTTTCAGAAGTGTCGTCTTTTGGATCATTAACTTCAGAGTCATTATCTACTACATATTTCTTGGATATTGCGTCTCAGTTTATATACCCAGAGAATCAAGGCTGGTAAGAAAAGTTTTCCTCAGAGATGAAAATTTTGGGAAAACGCCGAAAAAATGTCACTTCAGGGTTATTATCCTCGATAAGATCGTCGGTGTTTCATCCATCTTCGGGATCATCACTACGGGACTGTCATCCGGAGTCATACAATCCAGGGTCCATCTCACGAGCTGAGTCACCATAGTCATCATCCATTCGGGTCAATCTCCTGAGTTATCATTTCGGAGTCGTCACCTCTTGGTTATCATCGAGATTATCATTCTCCAGAGGTCATCTCCTCTGTAATCATCATCAGAGTGATTTTTTCCCCGAATGTCGTGTTTAATAACATCGGAGTAAGAGGTGATGACTCCACCTCTTGACTCATCACTTCGGATGAATCTTTTGACAAATGGTTGACTAAGACAACTTTCTAACCACATTTCTACCACACAGTTCACTTCCATTTATACATTATTTATATCTTTATTCCACTTTTCCATTTGTTAGATTTTAATCAATCCACCGAAAATCTAACGTACATAAGGAAAGTAGGAAACAAGCAACAAGTGTAACTGACCACTAACAAAAAATATACCCAACCAATATTACTGCACAATTAATAAAATTTGATAACCTTTATTAACTCATATGGTGCAAGATCCCACTTAACATCCAACTCCTCCCGCTCGTGTATTATCATACCTATACTGAAGCTACCGAAAGTTTTTAGCTTCAATACTAGAGAGATTGTTCCTCTTATCAACTAACCCTATTTTCAAAACCACTACTTCTCTATATGCTTTTTAAATCTAAACTATCCAATCGAATCCGATTATTTCGATTTTCCTTATATGGAAAATGCCTCGAATATTTATATCTTCATTTCTACTCATCTTCCATTTATTACAGATTAGTAATATCTTCTTTCATTCTTATGTTCCAAGAAAATAGACATTTAACCAAACACATGTGTTATTCAGTAATTTTAAAACTAATTACTGCCTAATAAATTATAATTAATTTACAATATAATATAATAATATTAATAATGTTTTAAAAATAATAATAATAATTAATAATAATAATAATAATAATAATAATAATAATAATAATAATAATAATAATAATAATAATAATAATAATTATTAATTATTATTATTATTATTCATGTTGCCGCGCTAAACAGCCAGGGACATTCCTATTCTTAAGGTCTAAAATTAAACAGACAAACTTTAACTAACAGCATCTGACCTGACCTAACCTAACCTAACCTGAGATGACCTAACTTAGCTTTACTTAATCGAGAGTAACTTGTTCAAACCTGACTTGACCTAACCTTCATTACTGTCATCACTACTCAACACTCAAATTGCAACTTTCAAGATTAACAACTCATCACTGCTCTTCAGTGAATCTTCAACTGCAATATATATAATCAATACCAATCATCAAATAAACTGTAGCTAGAACATCAGTAACTGCAACTGGAACATCAGTTACTGCAACTGGAACATCAGTTACTGCAACTCGAAGATCAGTTTACTGCAACTGGAACAATCAGTTACTGCAACTGGAATGCCATCAAGTAGATAATCAACACCACTCATGACTCAACTGCAACCTACAACATAATGCATCTGAAACATCATCACTACTGAATCATTGACACAGTAACATCAAAAGCCAATTGTCCATCTTCTCAACACTGAAACTGCAATATCAGCAATTATTGCAGTATCTCTTCAATAGTTTTTTCATAAAATTAGAATTCATACTATGACTCAGTTTCATGAATACTCACGGATACAGAGCCTTCGTGGCCATGCCAGGTAAACTAAGTACTTCCTTAATCGATTTTCACATTCGTTTCAATCGCAATATACTCTTGGAGGTTCAGTTCGTTAACACTATAGCACTTTCTGCTAATGTTATTCTGATGGGCATAGTTTGTCAGCTACGACGACTTAACAGGACCAAGGCCTGTAGATTTTCCTTGACTCCAAGGTGTTTGTAGAGAGTATAAATGCCACTAGCTATGTTATCAGGTTATAGTTATTTTCACCAAAATTTAACTGGTCTTACGAAATAGACACTAAAACATTTTAAAACAAAAATATTATACGAACAGACTTGAAATGTTAATAAAATAATAATAATAATAATACTAATAAATAGCAAATATAATAATAAAATAATAATAAAAATAATAATAATAATAATATAATAAATAACATCAACAACAAGAACTAAAAAAAAATCGTAATAGCAAAAAGGCTGAATTTAAGAATTCATGATTACTTAATAATAGTTAACTGATTATTTCCGTTAATGAGGTTACCTGTGGTTGAGAGTTTGAGTTTATCACAGAACAGGAAATATACTGCATTTTTTATATTTTCTTTAATAAGTCCCTGCGAACTCTTGCTAATGGCCAATAAAAGGCGTCTCCCGTAATAATTAGATCACACTGTCCCAGAACTGTCACCCAAAGTGCTGTATAAATACTGACCTGATGGGGCACTGTTAATGAAGTAGTGAAAACCGGGACATCAGTGGTGCTAGATTTATGTTAATGATGATTTGTCTGGCAGGGGGTGGAAGAACATAAGAAAGGAATGGCATCTTCTTAGGGAGAGCTCTACCTCTGGGCCTTTAAAGGTTGCTGAGTTATGAGGTTTAATAGGCGTTTTGGCTTATCACAATGCAGATGCCTCTCCTACTTACGCTGGAATAACCATTACGAAGGTTTATCATGGAAAATCCATATGCTGAACGAAACACGCTATTCAACATCTCTTCAGTTGTGCAAGGCAGTGGAAGAAGTCCATAGCATGGGTTTTTGCCCACCATTCACTGAAAGGGGTCCGAAATATTTTGGCCTTAGTGAAGAACATTTTCTGCGTCTTATTGACTTCGGGTAGACGCAGCATCTCGGGACTCTCCAGTGCCGAAGTTTTTCAAGAGAAGAAGACTAAAAAGAGTTGAGTAGAGAAAAAAAAAAGATATATCGTTACGCACTCTGAGCTGTTGAAGGCTAACCTGCTCTCTTGCCAGTGACATCTACAGTGTAGGATTTGTTGCGATAAACTCATAAACAGAAAAGAATGAAGGACGTTCTCATGGAAGGTACAAAAATAGCTAGCGTTAGATCCTACGAAAGCGGCCTACTCTCTCATCAATTATTTGAAAATTGAGTGTGTTTTAAAACTAAAGACTTTGGAAGAAAGAAGGTAGGTGGGTCTCCCGTCACCTATGTTCATTTAACTCCACCAAGGTCTGCAAAGAAGGCAGTTAAAGGAGTCCCTGTCATTTAGGTACTCGGGAATAAAAAATAAAATATACGTAACGTAGCAGGTCACCACCGAGTCCAGTGGGATCTTCGTCTTCAAGCCTGAGACTATGGATGGTGAGAGGAAAGTTTGTTTTTTCGTAACACGAAGAAGGAGCAGAAACGTCGTAAGATGTTACCCTTTAGCTCCAAAAGATCTCCAGAGGTTTCAAACGAACGCGAAGTTTGTCGCTTCTAGATGACGAAAAAGATGCAAAAACTCGTAAATTTCTCGTCTGAGTTAAACCAGTTTCGTTCAACACACGAAACCGAGGCTGCCAAGAGAAAATTATCATTCTCAGATAAGCGAGAAGGTCCGAAAAGACCATAAAAATTGTCATCTTCGGACTCGAGAAAGATTACCTTCTGACTCGGAAGCAACATCTCCAAGGGTCATTGTCTTCGGAGTCATCGTCCGATGATTCATAGTAAATTGCCGTCTCTGACGTCAGGTCAGAGATCCAGAGTGGCAAGAGAAAGTTATCATCGTCCGATAATAAAAAAGTATAAAAAAATGCTTAAAGTGTCATCTTCTAGCTCAGAAAGATTACCTTCTGACTCGGAAGATCATCTCCAGGGTCATTGTCTTTTCGTCATCGTCCGATGATTCATAGTAATGCGTCACTGTCGTCTAGTCAGAGATCAAGAGTGGCAAAGAAAGTTTATCATCATCAGATAATAAACAGTATAAAAAAAGGCTTAAAGTGTCATCTTCCTAGATCTCACAGGAAAAGATTACCTTCTGACTCGAAGCATCATCTCCAAGGTCATTGTCTTTCGGAGTCATCGTCCGATGATTCATAGTTAATTTGCGTCACTGTCGTCTAGGTCAGAGAATCAAGAGTGGCAAGAGAAAGTTATCATCGTCAGATAATAAAAAGTATAAAAAAAGGCTTAAAGTGTCTCTTCTAGCCTCAGAATCGTCATGTTCGGACTCAGAGGTGTCCTCTTCAAACACAAAGTAACATTTTCCCGGATCAGAACTCATGGTCGGACTCAGAAGGGTTTCTCATTCAGAGGTACAATCTTCGGAATCTTCTCCTCGGAATCATCATCAGAGTAAATCATGCTCTAGAGTTGTCATTCTTGGATGATTTGTCATTTTTTAACACACGATGATTTACCTTGTGTCATACAGGAGGCAGCAAAATCAGTAGAATTAAAAACGATGTATGGAGATCTCAGATACTGTCAGAATTAGGCGCAGACACAGGAGAATAGAGCTTAGTAGTAAGTAAAACTACTGTGATTAGTACCTGATGTTTTCTGTCCTCTGCTGTGATAGTATCCAGGATGCTGTCCTCTGCTGTGATAGTAGCATGATGCTGTCCCTCTGCTGTGATAGCAACCAGATGCTGTCATCTGCTGTGATAGTATCCAGGATGCTGTCTCTGCTCTGGTATAGCCTGGATGCGTTATCTGCTGTGAAAGTATCCAGGATGCTGGTCCTCTGCTGTGATAGCCAGGATGCTGTCTCTCTGCTGGATAGTAATCCAGGATGCCTGTCCTCTGCTGTGGATAGTACCAGGAGCTGTCCTCTGCTGTGATATATCCCCAGGATGCTGTCATCTTCTATGATAGCACTATCTCTGAACTTGTTTCACATTGTTGCGACATTATCATTGCCGTGCTGGTGTGAAAACACAAACACCCTAGAAGTGCCGTTTCGTGTCCCCTGAACTATCTGACATAGGCACCCCCCATCCTCCACTCCCTCCCTGCCTCCCTTCATTCCAGCATCCCCCATTTTAATGTATTCTCCATCCTCTTATTACGCTATTCCTTTAATATCTCCCATTCTGTCCCTTCCCCCCTTTCCTCTATCTCCCATCCCCCCATATATTTTTCCAAGCCCGTGTCATTAATTTTTTACTGATAAATCCTTTCGGGTCTAGCGACAACTATACACACAACACACACACACACACATATACATATTATATATATATATATTATATATATATATATATATATATATTATATATAATATATATAAATATATATATATAGTATATATATATAATTTATATATATATATATAATATATAATATATATATATAATATATATATAATAAAATATATATTTACCTTTAACTCCATCACTGATAGCAAACATCGAACAAATCATCACTCACATAACTAAAACTGAAACGTGATTCACTACACATCAATGAAACCTGAAAACAGCAATCATAGCTCCACATCCACTGAAACTGTAACCACAACAGTCATCACACTCATCGGATGTAACTGAACATAAACAATCATCACTACACCATCACTGAACCCTGAAAACAGCAATCAACACTACTTGTTGCAACCCCTGAATGGGTTACAATGATTTTATGTATATAATAATTATATTACTTTTTCATTTAATTTATATTGCTTATATTTGCAATAATAGCTAAATCGTAAAAGTATGAACTTTATATTATTATTTGACTGTTATATTCTTATTTGACTATGTTGTAGGATGTACATAATATGTGCTCAGTTCAAGTCTATTTCCAAACTAGGATCTACTGTATTTATCGCTTTCGCTCGTTATGCTGCCGGCTTCTGAGTTGGGTGCTGTCCACGGCGCCCTATCACGTGATCGAGGGGGGGTGTCCTCACCTCTCGTGAAGTATTCAGTCTGCTCTAACTCGCTTGGTGGTTGGACAGATTGTCTGTCTCGTATTCTTGTTATTCCTGTAGAACTCTGTTCACAGAACATTGTATAGACTTAGTGATTTTCGAACTTTGTACTGAGGTGTGTGTCGCTTAGACACTCGTGAACATCACATTCCTTTAGGCTATAGCTTCTGACCTAATTTTGTACTGGTTTTTTCTGTTTATTGTCACAGTCGGTTTTTCCTAATGCTGAACTAGATTCAGTAGTATGGATTTGTAACTTTTGAGAGGATCTGCTTGATGGTCCCTACTAGAGTCATATATACTCCTTGTACTGATTGTGTCGCAGACGCTTGTTATATGGCTATTGGCTTAGCATTGTCTTTCATTGTTCAAGCAGACTGTTCTGGTTGCCAGTCCGTCAAGAAGTTAGTTTATTTGAGGACCTTGTCAGTCACTTGTTTAAGTCAAGTCGAGTCGTGAGAACATAGCGAACTACTTAGAGCACTTACACACAACTCACTTACTTTGTACATATTTGTAATATCTTATTAAATGTTAATGTACCAGACGGTACTTAAGAATTATAAATGTGATATGTGTTCAGCACAATAATATTGAACTCGAGAGATTGATTTTTATTTTGATGCTTTAATTTAATATTTAATTTGATATATACTCTAGACAACTTAATGGATTTAATAAATTTAATAAATTTTTAATTTCTCTCATAGTTTAGTAGCCTACCAGTTGTAATCCTGAAGCACTATTGAATAATACTGAATTTTAATGGATAATTGGACAAGGATACTGACTACTTGTTACGAAAACCCAGTAACAGGCTGGATGCTAGAAGGGCAGTCCTCTTTCTAGTATTCACTGGAGAATCTCTAAAGCTTTTTAGAATCGCGTTTTTTGTAACACTACACATCACTGAAAATGAAACAACAGTCATCGCTACTCATCACTGAAACTGAAACATCAACAATCATGACTACTCCTCACTGAAACTGAAATATCAACAATCATCACTACTCATCGATATAACTGAAGCATCAACAATCATCACTACACATAACTATAACTGAAAAAACGTGATCATTTACTACTCATCACTGAACGAAAACAGCAATCATAGCTACACATCACTGAAACTGGAACATCTCACAGTCATCACTAGTACTCATCGATGTAACTGAAGCATAAACAATCATCACTACACATCACTGAAACTGAAACAGCAATCAACACTACATGTTGCAACCCCTGAATGGGTTACAATGAATTATTATGTATATATAATGTATATTACTTTTTCATTTAATTTTATATTGCTTATATTGCAAAATAGCTAAATCGTAAATGTATGACTTTATATTAATTATTTGACTGTTAATCATATTTGACTTATGTTTTAGGATCTCTCCGAAGCATCTGAATTAAAATGATACTCGCTCAGTTCAAGGTCTTTATTGTCAAACTACTCTACTGTAATTTATCGCTGTCGCTCGTTTATGCCTGCCGGCTTCTGAGTTGTTGGCAGTCCACGCGCGCTATCACAGATCGAGGGGGGTGTCCTCACCTCGATTCGTGAAGTATTCAGTCTGCTCTAGACTCGCTTGGTGGTTGAGGAGATTGTCTGTCTCGTTATTCTGTTAGTTCTGTAGAACTCTGTTCACAACATTGTAAGACTTAGTGATTTTTCGACGTTGTAACTGAGGTTGTGTGTCGCTTAGACACTCTGAACATCTCAGGTCCTTAGCTATAGCCTTCTGACCTAATTTATGTACTGTTTCTGTGTAATGTCACAGTCGGGGTTTTTCCTATGCTGAACTTAAAAATTCAGATATATGGAGTTTTGTAACTTTTGTGGAGGATCTGCTGATGGTCCCTACTTAGTTTCATTATATGTTATCTCCTTGATACTGATTGTGTCCGCAGTCGATTGTTATATGGGCTATTGGGCATATTTAGCATTCTTTTCATTGTTCAAGCAGCCTGTTCTGTTGCCAGTCGGTCCAAGAAGTAGTTTTATTTGAGGACTTTGTCAGTCACTTGTTTTAAGTCTAGTCGAGTCTGAGACATAGCGAACACTTTGAGCACTTCACACATAACACACTTACTTGTACATATTTGTAATATCTTATTAAATGTTAATGTACCAGAAGACGGTACTTAAGAATTATAAATTGATATGTGCTGTTCAGAACAATAATATTGACCGAGAGATTGATTTTATTTTGATTGCGTAATTTAAATTTAATTGATAATATACCTCTAGACAACTTAATGATTAATAAATTTATTAAATTTTAATTTCTCTAGTTAGTAGCCTACCAGTTGTAATCCTGAAGCACTATTGAATAATACTGAATTTTAATGGATAATTGGACAAGGATACTGACTACTTGTTACGAAAACCCAGTAACAGGCTGGATGCTAGAAGGGCAGTCCTTTCTAGTATTCACTGGAGATCTCTAAGCTTTTAGAATCGCGTTTTTTGTAACACTACACATCACTGAAAATGAAACAACAGTCATCGCTACTCATCACTGAAACTGAAACATCAACAATCATCACTACTCCTCACTGAAACTGAAATATCAACAATCATCACTACTCATCGATATAACTGAAGCATCAACAATCATCACTACACATAACTAAAACTGAAACGTCATCACTACACATCACTGAAACTGAAACAACAGTCATAGCTACACATCACTGAAACTGGAACATCAACAATCATCACTAGTCATCGATGTAACTGAAGCATCAACAATCATCACTACACATCACTGAAAACTGAAACACAACCAACACTACACATCTCTGAAAATGATGAACAACATTCATCACTGGATAACTGAAACACAACAATCTCCTACTCATCGATATAACTAGAAGTTCAAACAATCATCACTACTCATCACTGAAACTAATACATCAATAATCAACTACTACACATTACTGAAACTGAAACATCACAATCACCACTATTCTATCATGAAAATGAATATCAACAATCACCACTACACATCACTGAAACATCAGCAATCACCACTACATATCACTGAAACTGAACCATCCACAATCATCACTACTCATCGATGTAACTGAAGCATCAACAATCATCACTACACATCATTGAAACTGAAACAATCGTCACTACACATCATTGAAACTGAAACAACAATCATCCGCTACAATCACTGAAACGAAACATCAGAAAATCATCACTACTCATCGATGTAACTGAAGCATCAACAATCATCATTACACATCGATATAACTGAAACATCAACAATCATCACTACTCAACACTGAAACTGAAACATCAGCAATCATCACTAATAATCGATATAACTGAAGCATCGCATCATCAATACTCATCACTAAAACTGAAGCATCAACAATCATGAATTTTACTCATCAACCTGAAACTAAAACATCAACAATCTCACTACTCATCCGAAGTAACTGAAGCATCAACAACATCATAACATCAACTGAAACTGAAACAACAATCGTCAACTACAACATCACTGAAACTGAAAACAACAATCATCGCTACACATCACTGAAACTGAAATATCAATAATTCAACACTAACACATCATAGAAACTGAAACATCAACAATCCACCACTACACATTAACTTGAAACTAAAACATCAACCAACACCACTACTCTTTCAGTGAAACGAAACATCAACATCACCACTACTCATCAGTGAAACTGAAAAACATCAACAATCACCACTAATATCAGTGAAATTGAAACATCAACAATCATCACTACACATCACCGAAACACCAACAATCACCACTACACATCGCTGAAACATCAGCAATCACCACTACACATCACTGAAAATTATTGAAACACCAGAATCACCGCTACACATCACTGAAACTTAAACATCAACAATCACCACTACTCATCACTAAAACAACAATCACCACTATACATCACTGAAACTGAAGCATCAACAATTACCACTACACATCACCTGAAACTGAAACATCAACATCACCACTACACATCACAGAAACTGAAACATCAAAACAATTACCACTACACATCACCGAGCATAAAGCAAAAAGTGTATGCAACTGAAAAGTATTTCAGGAATTCTATCTCTGAAATTGCAAGGGGGTTCTAAAGACAAAAATCTTCTTCCTCGGAATCAATCATCAGAGTAATCATCATCTCTAGAGTTGTCATTCTTGAAGATTGTCTTTTAACACACTGATGATTTAGCCTGTGTCACACAGAGGCAGCAAAATCAGTAAAGATTTAAAAACGATGTAGGAGACTCGATACTGTCAGAAGTGAGGCGACAAGACACAGGAGAAGTAGAGCTTAGTAGTAGAGGTAAAACTACTGGAAATAGCCTGGATGCTGTCCTCTGCGGTTGATAGTATCCAGGATGCTTGTCCTCTGCTGTGATAAGTAACCTTGATGCTGTCACTCTGCTGTGATAGCATCCCAGGATGCTGTCATCTGCTGTGATAGTATCCAGGATGCTGTCCTCTGCTCTGGTAGTAGCCTGGATGCTGTTATCTGCTGTGATAGTATCCAGGATACTGTCCTCTGCTGTGATAGCCAGGATGCTGTCCTCTGCTGTGATAGTATCCAGGATGCTGTCCTCTGCTGTGATATAGCCAGGATGCTGTCCTCTGCTGTGATAGTACCAGGATGCTGTCATCTGCTATGATAGCACTATGCTCTGAACTTGTTTCACATTGTTGCGACATTATCATTGCTCGTGCTGGTGTGAAACCACAAACACCCTAGAAGTGCCGTTCGTGTCCCTGAACATCCTGACATAGGCATCCCCGACCCCCATCCTCCTTTTCCCTGCCTCCCCTTCATTCCAGTATCCCCCATTTTATGTATCCTCCATCCTCTTTATACGCCTATTCCTATATCTCCCAATTCTGTCCCCCCGCTTTCCTCTATCTCTCCCATCACCCATAATTTCCAAGCCCCATGTCATTAATTGGGGGGTCAGGTTAATCCTTCGGTCTAGCGACAACTATACACACCACACACACGCACACACACACATAATATAATATATGTAATGTGTATATAATATATATATATAATAAAGTATATATATATATATATTATATATATATAATATATATATATATATATGTTTATCTTTTACTCATCACTGAAGTCAAACATCAACAATCATCACTACACATAACTAAAACTGAAACGTGATCACTACACATCACTGAAACTGAAACAGCAATCATACTACACATCACTGAAACTGGAAACGTCACAGTCATCACTACTCCATACGATGTAACTGAAGCAACACAATCATCACTACACATCACTGAAACTGAAACAGCAATCAACACTACATGTGCAACCCCTGAATGGGTTACAAATGATTATTATGTATATATAATGTTAATATTACTTTTTCATTTAATTTTAAATGATTATATTGGATAATAGCTAAATCGAAATTATGACTTATATTATTATTTTGACTGTTTATATTCTTATTTGACTTATTTGTTGTAGGATGTAACATAATATTGGTGCTCAGTTCAAGTCTTTATTGTCAAACTACTGTAATTTATCGCTGTCGCTCGTTTATGCTGCTCGGCTTCTGAGTTTGTGCTGTCCACGGGCTATCCGTGATCGAGGGGGGGTGTCCCACCTCTCTTGAAGTATTCAGTCTTCTCTAGACTCGCTTTGGTGGTTGACAGATTGCGTCTCGTTACTCTTGTTAGTTCTATAGAACTCTGTTCACAGAACATGTATAGACTTAGTGATTTTCGACCGTTGTACTGAGGTTGTGTGTCGCTTAGACACTCTAACATCTCAGGTCCTTAGCTATAGCTTCTGACCTAATTTCGTACTGTTTCTGTGTATTGTCACAGTCGGGTTTTTCCTATGCTGAACTTAGATTCAGTAGTAGGGAGTTTTTTTTTGTAACTTTTGTGGAGGATCTGGCTTATGGTCCTACTTAGTGTCGTTATAACTACTCCTTGATACTGTTTGTGTCGCAGTCGCTGTTATATGGCTATTGGGCTTGTACCATTCTTTTCATGTTCAAGCAGAACTGTTCTGGTTGCCAGTCGTCAAGAGTTAGTTTATTTGAGGACTTTGTCAGTCACTTGTTTAAGTCTAGTCGAGTCCGTGAGACATAGCGATCTACTTAAGAGCACTTACACACATACACACTTACTTGTAACATATTTGTAATATCTTATAAATGTTAATGTACCAGACGGTACTTAAGAATTATAAATGTATATTGCTTTCAGCACAATAAATATGGAACTCGAGAGATTGATTTTAGTTTGATTGCTGTAAATTTAATTTAATTGATAATATACCTCTAGACAACTTAATGATTAATAAATTTATTAAATTTTAATTTCTCTAGTTAGTAGCCTACCAGTTGTAATCCTGAAGCACTATTGAATAATACTGAATTTTAATGGATAATTGGACAAGGATACTGACTACTTGTTACGAAAACCCTGTAACAGGCTGGATGCTAGAAGGGCAGTCCTTTCTAGTATTCACTGGAGATCTCTAAGCTTTTAGAATCGCGTTTTTTGTAACACTACACATCACTGAAAATGAAACAACAGTCATCGCTACTCATCACTGAAACTGAAACATCAACAATCATCACTACTCCTCACTGAAACTGAAATATCAACAATCATCACTACTCATCGATATAATCTGAAGGCATCAAAATCATCACTACACCATAACTAAAACTGAAACGTCCATCACTACAACATCACTGAAACAGAAACCAACAGTCCATAGCTACACATCACTGTAAACTGGGAACATCAACAATCATCCCTAGTCATCGATGTAACTGAAAGCATCAACAATCATCACTACACATCACTGAAAACTGAAACAGCAACCAACACTACCACATCTCTGAAAAAATGAAACAACAGCATCACTGAAAACTGAAAACATCAACAATCATCCTAACTCATCGATATAACTGAAGTATCAACAATCATCCACTACTCATCACAGAAACTAAACATCAATAATCACCATTACACATACTGAAACTGAAACATCAACAATCACCACTATTCATCATGAAAATGAAATATCAACAATCACCACTACAAATCACTGAAACATCAGCAATCACCACTACATTATCATGAACTGTACCATCCACAATCAGTCACTACTCCAACGATGTAACTGAAGCATCAACAAGCATCACTACACATCATTGAAACTGAAAACAATCGTCCACTACACATCATTGAAACCGAAACAACTATCACGCTACACCCTTCCACAGAACTGAAAACATCCAAAAATCTACACTACCCATCGATGTAACAGAAGCATCAAACAATCATCATTACACATCGATATAACTGAAACATCAAACAATCATCACTACTCAAACACGACACTGAAACATCATCAATCATTACCTAATAATCGAATCACTGAAGCATCAGCAATATCACTACCATCACTGAAACTGAAGCCATCAACAATCATGACTACTCATCACTTGGGGGGGGGCAACTAAAACCATCAACAATCAATCACTACTCTTCGATGTAACTGAAGCATCAACAATCATCACATCACTGAAACTGAAACAACAATCGTCACTACACATCACTGAAACTGAAACAACAATCATCGCTACACATCACTGAAACTGAAATATCAATAATCAACACTACACATCAGAGAAACTGAAACATCAACAATCACCACTACACATTATTGAAACTAAAACATCAACCAACACCACTACTCTTCAGTGAAACTGAAACATCAACAATCACCACTACTCATCAGTGAAACTGAAACATCAACAATCACCACTAATATCAGTGAAATTGAAACATCAACAATCATCACTACACATCACCGAAACATCAACAATCACCACTACACATCGCTGAAACATCAGCAATCACCACTACACATCACTGAAATTGAAACACCAAGAATCACCGCTACACATCACTGAAACTTAAACATCAACAATCACCACTACTCATCACTAAAACAACAATCACCACTATACATCACTGAAACTGAAAAGCATCAACAATTACCACTACACATCATACTGAAACTGAACATCAACAATCACCACAACACATCACTAAACTGAAATCATCAACAATTACCACTTACACAACACTGAAACATTAACAATCACCACTATACATCACTGAAACCTAAACACCAACATCATCACTGCAGCATCACTGAAACTGAACAACAACAATCAACCAACTACACGATACTAAACATCCACGATCGTCACTACACATCACTGAAACTGAAACATCAACAATCACCACTACACATCACTACAGCATCAACAATCACCACTACACATCACTACAGCATCAACATCACCACTACACATCACTACAGGCATCAACAATCACCACTCACATCACTGAAACTGAAGACATCAAATCACCACTAACGTCACGAAACATCAACAATCAGCAATACACATCACTGAAACTAAAACATCAATCAATCACCACTACTTCAAGAAAGAAGAATTTAAAAAGAATTCCATCATTGCTTAATTATATCAAACTACTCTTATTTATGTCTGTGAGTTATCTCTTGGTAATAGAATTTATCTCCGATTTTTTTTCTCTTGCTTCTTTAGACATTGTGAAAAGAAGTACTTTGACAATTTCCGAAGACAGTCTATTTCTCTACCTTTTTTGCGAACAATGTATCAATGGCTTGAAAATTCTCTCCGTAGACGCTTTCGATCACGATCGCCCGGAACTGAGCCAGAGCGCTGGTAGACATGTTAACGGATGGACCCTGATAATTGCAACATAGAAACTTACACATCTGTGTGCGTTATTTATGTTAAAGATCCTAGTTTTCGTGATTACTGAACTTTAAAAAGAATGGCATTAAATCAAAGAGAGTTAATTAAATCATCTGCCCTCTTTATAGAAGTTCCACGAGTTATATGAGGCTGATAGGCGTTTTGTTTAACAACACTGCAAATGCTCTTCATACTACGCTGGACCAACATTATTGAGACGTTTCTCGGGTCCTACCAAGGTATCCCTGACAAAAATATTCTATTAATAAATGTTTTCCTCCAATTATGCCAAGCCTGTGGAAACATCCCTAGCTTGGTAATTTGGCCCACAAACTCCTTAAAATGGCAAATGTATGTTTTAATCCGGATGGAAAATTTTCTGTGTCTATTGACTTTGGGTAGAACCAGGCCTTTCGGAGCCTGTTGCCTGAGGTTCTTCAATGCAAGAAAGAAGGGAGTTGAGAGAGAAAAATAAGATATTCACGGTACGCACCTGAGCTCGTCGAAGGCTAACCTTTGTTGACTGCCAGTTGATATTCTACAGTGGTAGGATACAGGCGAATATACTATAGGTAAGAGAAGAATGAGTAGCTCTTTGTATGAATTGGTACATGAAAACCTAGCTTATTAATCCTGAACTGCGGCCTACCCTTTCATCAATTATATGTAAAATGAGTGCTTTTTTAACAGGGTCCGCAAGAGGAAAGGAGGAAGGTGTCTCTCGTCACTTATGTTCAATTAACCCCTCCAGAAGAGTGCAAAGAAGGAAGTAAAACGAGTCCCTTCATTCACTCTCGGCAAAAAATAAAAATAACCGGTAACGTAGCAGATTCACCATCGAGTTCATTAGGATCATCTACATCATATCCAGTTTTTGAGACTATGATGACAAGAGAACGTTTAACCTTCTCTTAAGACAAGAAGGCATAGAAATGCGTAAAATTTCTCCATTTGAATTCAATACGCTCATTCATACACGAACGAAGGCTTAGAAAAGAAAGATTATCGTTCTCAGATTAACGTGAAGGGCCTAAAACGACGGAAAATGTCCAAATTTCCGAGTTCAAAGGGTGTCCCTCGACCTCAGAATGGTTATCTTCGGACTCAAAGTGCCATCTTCACGATCATTGTCCATCAGAGTCATCATCAACCGATTCATAATTATTTGAGTCCTTTGTCGTCCAGCCAAGATCATAATTTTCAAGAGAAGTTATTGTTCTCAGATAATGAATCGGAAAAAAAGAAACGGATTTAAAATCGTCACCATCGAGTTTAGAAATATCAATCTTCAGGCTAAGAGTGTCAAGCTTAGAAGTAGTCCCATCTTTTTTCAACACTCAGAAAGTCAAACTCAGAAGTGTCATCTTCAAGCTAATGATGACGTGTCATCTTCAAGCCTTGAATGTCGAGCTCTGAATGTCATCTTCAAGCTAGAGGTGTCAGGCTCTGAAGTGACATCTCGGTTTCAGAAGTGTCGTCTTTTGGATCATTAACTTCAGAGTCATTATCTACTACATATTTCTTGGATATTGCGTCTCAGTTTATATACCCAGAGAATCAAGGCTGGTAAGAAAAGTTTTCCTCAGAGATGAAAATTTTGGGAAAACGCCGAAAAAATGTCACTTCAGGGTTATTATCCTCGATAAGATCGTCGGTGTTTCATCCATCTTCGGGATCATCACTACGGGACTGTCATCCGGAGTCATACAATCCAGGGTCCATCTCACGAGCTGAGTCACCATAGTCATCATCCATTCGGGTCAATCTCCTGAGTTATCATTTCGGAGTCGTCACCTCTTGGTTATCATCGAGATTATCATTCTCCAGAGGTCATCTCCTCTGTAATCATCATCAGAGTGATTTTTTCCCCGAATGTCGTGTTTAATAACATCGGAGTAAGAGGTGATGACTCCACCTCTTGACTCATCACTTCGGATGAATCTTTTGACAAATGGTTGACTAAGACAACTTTCTAACCACATTTCTACCACACAGTTCACTTCCATTTATACATTATTTATATCTTTATTCCACTTTTCCATTTGTTAGATTTTAATCAATCCACCGAAAATCTAACGTACATAAGGAAAGTAGGAAACAAGCAACAAGTGTAACTGACCACTAACAAAAAATATACCCAACCAATATTACTGCACAATTAATAAAATTTGATAACCTTTATTAACTCATATGGTGCAAGATCCCACTTAACATCCAACTCCTCCCGCTCGTGTATTATCATACCTATACTGAAGCTACCGAAAGTTTTTAGCTTCAATACTAGAGAGATTGTTCCTCTTATCAACTAACCCTATTTTCAAAACCACTACTTCTCTATATGCTTTTTAAATCTAAACTATCCAATCGAATCCGATTATTTCGATTTTCCTTATATGGAAAATGCCTCGAATATTTATATCTTCATTTCTACTCATCTTCCATTTATTACAGATTAGTAATATCTTCTTTCATTCTTATGTTCCAAGAAAATAGACATTTAACCAAACACATGTGTTATTCAGTAATTTTAAAACTAATTACTGCCTAATAAATTATAATTAATTTACAATATAATAATAATAATATTAATAATGTTAATAATAATAATAATAATGTTAATAATAATAATAATAATAATAATAATAATAATAATAATAATAATAATAATAATAATAATAATAATAATTATTAATTATTATTATTATTATTCATGTTGCCGCGCTAAACAGCCAGGGACATTCCTATTCTTAAGGTCTAAAATTAAACAGACAAACTTTAACTAACAGCATCTGACCTGACCTAACCTAACCTAACCTGAGATGACCTAACTTAGCTTTACTTAATCGAGAGTAACTTGTTCAAACCTGACTTGACCTAACCTTCATTACTGTCATCACTACTCAACACTCAAATTGCAACTTTCAAGATTAACAACTCATCACTGCTCTTCAGTGAACATCAACTGCAATATATATAATCAATACCAATCATCAAATAAACTGTAGCTAGAACATCAGTAACTGCAACTGGAACATCAGTTACTGCAACTGGAACATCAGTTACTGCAACTCGAAGATCAGTTTACTGCAACTGGAACAATCAGTTACTGCAACTGGAATGCCATCAAGTAGATAATCAACACCACTCATGACTCAACTGCAACCTACAACATAATGCATCTGAAACATCATCACTACTGAATCATTGACACAGTAACATCAAAAGCCAATTGTCCATCTTCTCAACACTGAAACTGCAATATCAGCAATTATTGCAGTATCTCTTCAATAGTTTTTTCATAAAATTAGAATTCATACTATGACTCAGTTTCATGAATACTCACGGATACAGAGCCTTCGTGGCCATGCCAGGTAAACTAAGTACTTCCTTAATCGATTTTCACATTCGTTTCAATCGCAATATACTCTTGGAGGTTCAGTTCGTTAACACTATAGCACTTTCTGCTAATGTTATTCTGATGGGCATAGTTTGTCAGCTACGACGACTTAACAGGACCAAGGCCTGTAGATTTTCCTTGACTCCAAGGTGTTTGTAGAGAGTATAAATGCCACTAGCTATGTTATCAGGTTATAGTTATTTTCACCAAAATTTAACTGGTCTTACGAAATAGACACTAAAACATTTTAAAACAAAAATATTATACGAACAGACTTGAAATGTTAATAAAATAATAATAATAATAATACTAATAAATAGCAAATATAATAATAAAATAATAATAAAAATAATAATAATAATAATATAATAAATAACATCAACAACAAGAACTAAAAAAAAATCGTAATAGCAAAAAGGCTGAATTTAAGAATTCATGATTACTTAATAATAGTTAACTGATTATTTCCGTTAATGAGGTTACCTGTGGTTGAGAGTTTGAGTTTATCACAGAACAGGAAATATACTGCATTTTTTATATTTTCTTTAATAAGTCCCTGCGAACTCTTGCTAATGGCCAATAAAAGGCGTCTCCCGTAATAATTAGATCACACTGTCCCAGAACTGTCACCCAAAGTGCTGTATAAATACTGACCTGATGGGGCACTGTTAATGAAGTAGTGAAAACCGGGACATCAGTGGTGCTAGATTTATGTTAATGATGATTTGTCTGGCAGGGGGTGGAAGAACATAAGAAAGGAATGGCATCTTCTTAGGGAGAGCTCTACCTCTGGGCCTTTAAAGGTTGCTGAGTTATGAGGTTTAATAGGCGTTTTGGCTTATCACAATGCAGATGCCTCTCCTACTTACGCTGGAATAACCATTACGAAGGTTTATCATGGAAAATCCATATGCTGAACGAAACACGCTATTCAACATCTCTTCAGTTGTGCAAGGCAGTGGAAGAAGTCCATAGCATGGGTTTTTGCCCACCATTCACTGAAAGGGGTCCGAAATATTTTGGCCTTAGTGAAGAACATTTTCTGCGTCTTATTGACTTCGGGTAGACGCAGCATCTCGGGACTCTCCAGTGCCGAAGTTTTTCAAGAGAAGAAGACTAAAAAGAGTTGAGTAGAGAAAAAAAAAAGATATATCGTTACGCACTCTGAGCTGTTGAAGGCTAACCTGCTCTCTTGCCAGTGACATCTACAGTGTAGGATTTGTTGCGATAAACTCATAAACAGAAAAGAATGAAGGACGTTCTCATGGAAGGTACAAAAATAGCTAGCGTTAGATCCTACGAAAGCGGCCTACTCTCTCATCAATTATTTGAAAATTGAGTGTGTTTTAAAACTAAAGACTTTGGAAGAAAGAAGGTAGGTGGGTCTCCCGTCACCTATGTTCATTTAACTCCACCAAGGTCTGCAAAGAAGGCAGTTAAAGGAGTCCCTGTCATTTAGGTACTCGGGAATAAAAAATAAAATATACGTAACGTAGCAGGTCACCACCGAGTCCAGTGGGATCTTCGTCTTCAAGCCTGAGACTATGGATGGTGAGAGGAAAGTTTGTTTTTTCGTAACACGAAGAAGGAGCAGAAACGTCGTAAGATGTTACCCTTTAGCTCCAAAAGATCTCCAGAGGTTTCAAACGAACGCGAAGTTTGTCGCTTCTAGATGACGAAAAAGATGCAAAAACTCGTAAATTTCTCGTCTGAGTTAAACCAGTTTCGTTCAACACACGAAACCGAGGCTGCCAAGAGAAAATTATCATTCTCAGATAAGCGAGAAGGTCCGAAAAGACCATAAAAATTGTCATCTTCGGACTCGAGAAAGATTACCTTCTGACTCGGAAGCAACATCTCCAAGGGTCATTGTCTTCGGAGTCATCGTCCGATGATTCATAGTAAATTGCCGTCTCTGACGTCAGGTCAGAGATCCAGAGTGGCAAGAGAAAGTTATCATCGTCCGATAATAAAAAAGTATAAAAAAATGCTTAAAGTGTCATCTTCTAGCTCAGAAAGATTACCTTCTGACTCGGAAGATCATCTCCAGGGTCATTGTCTTTTCGTCATCGTCCGATGATTCATAGTAATGCGTCACTGTCGTCTAGTCAGAGATCAAGAGTGGCAAAGAAAGTTTATCATCATCAGATAATAAACAGTATAAAAAAAGGCTTAAAGTGTCATCTTCCTAGATCTCACAGGAAAAGATTACCTTCTGACTCGAAGCATCATCTCCAAGGTCATTGTCTTTCGGAGTCATCGTCCGATGATTCATAGTTAATTTGCGTCACTGTCGTCTAGGTCAGAGAATCAAGAGTGGCAAGAGAAAGTTATCATCGTCAGATAATAAAAAGTATAAAAAAAGGCTTAAAGTGTCTCTTCTAGCCTCAGAATCGTCATGTTCGGACTCAGAGGTGTCCTCTTCAAACACAAAGTAACATTTTCCCGGATCAGAACTCATGGTCGGACTCAGAAGGGTTTCTCATTCAGAGGTACAATCTTCGGAATCTTCTCCTCGGAATCATCATCAGAGTAAATCATGCTCTAGAGTTGTCATTCTTGGATGATTTGTCATTTTTTAACACACGATGATTTACCTTGTGTCATACAGGAGGCAGCAAAATCAGTAGAATTAAAAACGATGTATGGAGATCTCAGATACTGTCAGAATTAGGCGCAGACACAGGAGAATAGAGCTTAGTAGTAAGTAAAACTACTGTGATTAGTACCTGATGTTTTCTGTCCTCTGCTGTGATAGTATCCAGGATGCTGTCCTCTGCTGTGATAGTAGCATGATGCTGTCCCTCTGCTGTGATAGCAACCAGATGCTGTCATCTGCTGTGATAGTATCCAGGATGCTGTCTCTGCTCTGGTATAGCCTGGATGCGTTATCTGCTGTGAAAGTATCCAGGATGCTGGTCCTCTGCTGTGATAGCCAGGATGCTGTCTCTCTGCTGGATAGTAATCCAGGATGCCTGTCCTCTGCTGTGGATAGTACCAGGAGCTGTCCTCTGCTGTGATATATCCCCAGGATGCTGTCATCTTCTATGATAGCACTATCTCTGAACTTGTTTCACATTGTTGCGACATTATCATTGCCGTGCTGGTGTGAAAACACAAACACCCTAGAAGTGCCGTTTCGTGTCCCCTGAACTATCTGACATAGGCACCCCCCATCCTCCACTCCCTCCCTGCCTCCCTTCATTCCAGCATCCCCCATTTTAATGTATTCTCCATCCTCTTATTACGCTATTCCTTTAATATCTCCCATTCTGTCCCTTCCCCCCTTTCCTCTATCTCCCATCCCCCCATATATTTTTCCAAGCCCGTGTCATTAATTTTTTACTGATAAATCCTTTCGGGTCTAGCGACAACTATACACACAACACACACACACACACATATACATATTATATATATATATATTATATATATATATATATATATATATTATATATAATATATATAAATATATATATATAGTATATATATATAATTTATATATATATATATAATATATAATATATATATATAATATATATATAATAAAATATATATTTACCTTTAACTCCATCACTGATAGCAAACATCGAACAAATCATCACTCACATAACTAAAACTGAAACGTGATTCACTACACATCAATGAAACCTGAAAACAGCAATCATAGCTCCACATCCACTGAAACTGTAACCACAACAGTCATCACACTCATCGGATGTAACTGAACATAAACAATCATCACTACACCATCACTGAACCCTGAAAACAGCAATCAACACTACTTGTTGCAACCCCTGAATGGGTTACAATGATTTTATGTATATAATAATTATATTACTTTTTCATTTAATTTATATTGCTTATATTTGCAATAATAGCTAAATCGTAAAAGTATGAACTTTATATTATTATTTGACTGTTATATTCTTATTTGACTATGTTGTAGGATGTACATAATATGTGCTCAGTTCAAGTCTATTTCCAAACTAGGATCTACTGTATTTATCGCTTTCGCTCGTTATGCTGCCGGCTTCTGAGTTGGGTGCTGTCCACGGCGCCCTATCACGTGATCGAGGGGGGGTGTCCTCACCTCTCGTGAAGTATTCAGTCTGCTCTAACTCGCTTGGTGGTTGGACAGATTGTCTGTCTCGTATTCTTGTTATTCCTGTAGAACTCTGTTCACAGAACATTGTATAGACTTAGTGATTTTCGAACTTTGTACTGAGGTGTGTGTCGCTTAGACACTCGTGAACATCACATTCCTTTAGGCTATAGCTTCTGACCTAATTTTGTACTGGTTTTTTCTGTTTATTGTCACAGTCGGTTTTTCCTAATGCTGAACTAGATTCAGTAGTATGGATTTGTAACTTTTGAGAGGATCTGCTTGATGGTCCCTACTAGAGTCATATATACTCCTTGTACTGATTGTGTCGCAGACGCTTGTTATATGGCTATTGGCTTAGCATTGTCTTTCATTGTTCAAGCAGACTGTTCTGGTTGCCAGTCCGTCAAGAAGTTAGTTTATTTGAGGACCTTGTCAGTCACTTGTTTAAGTCAAGTCGAGTCGTGAGAACATAGCGAACTACTTAGAGCACTTACACACAACTCACTTACTTTGTACATATTTGTAATATCTTATTAAATGTTAATGTACCAGACGGTACTTAAGAATTATAAATGTGATATGTGTTCAGCACAATAATATTGAACTCGAGAGATTGATTTTTATTTTGATGCTTTAATTTAATATTTAATTTGATATATACTCTAGACAACTTAATGGATTTAATAAATTTAATAAATTTTTAATTTCTCTCATAGTTTAGTAGCCTACCAGTTGTAATCCTGAAGCACTATTGAATAATACTGAATTTTAATGGATAATTGGACAAGGATACTGACTACTTGTTACGAAAACCCAGTAACAGGCTGGATGCTAGAAGGGCAGTCCTTTCTAGTATTCACTGGAGAATCTCTAAAGCTTTTTAGAATCGCGTTTTTTGTAACACTACACATCACTGAAAATGAAACAACAGTCATCGCTACTCATCACTGAAACTGAAACATCAACAATCATCACTACTCCTCACTGAAACTGAAATATCAACAATCATCACTACTCATCGATATAACTGAAGCATCAACAATCATCACTACACATAACTATAACTGAAAAAACGTGATCATTTACTACTCATCACTGAACGAAAACAGCAATCATAGCTACACATCACTGAAACTGGAACATCTCACAGTCATCACTAGTACTCATCGATGTAACTGAAGCATAAACAATCATCACTACACATCACTGAAACTGAACACAGCAATCAAACACTACATGTTGCAACCCTGAATGGTTACAATGAATTATTATGTATATATAATGTATATTACTTTTTCATTTAATTTTATATTGCTTATATTGCAAAATAGCTAAATCGTAAATGTATGACTTTATATTAATTATTTGACTGTTAATCATATTTGACTTATGTTTTAGGATCTCTCCGAAGCATCTGAATTAAAATGATACTCGCTCAGTTCAAGGTCTTTATTGTCAAACTACTCTACTGTAATTTATCGCTGTCGCTCGTTTATGCCTGCCGGCTTCTGAGTTGTTGGCAGTCCACGCGCGCTATCACAGATCGAGGGGGGTGTCCTCACCTCGATTCGTGAAGTATTCAGTCTGCTCTAGACTCGCTTGGTGGTTGAGGAGATTGTCTGTCTCGTTATTCTGTTAGTTCTGTAGAACTCTGTTCACAACATTGTAAGACTTAGTGATTTTTCGACGTTGTAACTGAGGTTGTGTGTCGCTTAGACACTCTGAACATCTCAGGTCCTTAGCTATAGCCTTCTGACCTAATTTATGTACTGTTTCTGTGTAATGTCACAGTCGGGGTTTTTCCTATGCTGAACTTAAAAATTCAGATATATGGAGTTTTGTAACTTTTGTGGAGGATCTGCTGATGGTCCCTACTTAGTTTCATTATATGTTATCTCCTTGATACTGATTGTGTCCGCAGTCGATTGTTATATGGGCTATTGGGCATATTTAGCATTCTTTTCATTGTTCAAGCAGCCTGTTCTGTTGCCAGTCGGTCCAAGAAGTAGTTTTATTTGAGGACTTTGTCAGTCACTTGTTTTAAGTCTAGTCGAGTCTGAGACATAGCGAACACTTTGAGCACTTCACACATAACACACTTACTTGTACATATTTGTAATATCTTATTAAATGTTAATGTACCAGAAGACGGTACTTAAGAATTATAAATTGATATGTGCTGTTCAGAACAATAATATTGACCGAGAGATTGATTTTATTTTGATTGCGTAATTTAAATTTAATTGATAATTATACCTCTAGACAACTTAATGATTAATAAATTTATTAAATTTTAATTTCTCTAGTTAGTAGCCTACCAGTTGTAATCCTGAAGCACTATTGAATAATACTGAATTTTAATGGATAATTGGACAAGGATACTGACTACTTGTTACGAAAACCCAGTAACAGGCTGGATGCTAGAAGGGCAGTCCTTTCTAGTATTCACTGGAGATCTCTAAGCTTTTAGAATCGCGTTTTTTGTAACACTACACATCACTGAAAATGAAACAACAGTCATCGCTACTCATCACTGAAACTGAAACATCAACAATCATCACTACTCCTCACTGAAACTGAAATATCAACAATCATCACTACTCATCGATATAACTGAAGCATCAACAATCATCACTACACATAACTAAAACTGAAACGTCATCACTACACATCACTGAAACTGAAACAACAGTCATAGCTACACATCACTGAAACTGGAACATCAACAATCATCACTAGTCATCGATGTAACTGAAGCATCAACAATCATCACTACACATCACTGAAACTGAAACAGCAACCAACACTACACATCTCTGAAAATGATGAACAACATTCATCACTGGATAACTGAAACACAACAATCTCCTACTCATCGATATAACTAGAAGTTCAAACAATCATCACTACTCATCACTGAAACTAATACATCAATAATCAACTACTACACATTACTGAAACTGAAACATCACAATCACCACTATTCTATCATGAAAATGAATATCAACAATCACCACTACACATCACTGAAACATCAGCAATCACCACTACATATCACTGAAACTGAACCATCCACAATCATCACTACTCATCGATGTAACTGAAGCATCAACAATCATCACTACACATCATTGAAACTGAAACAATCGTCACTACACATCATTAAACTGAAACAACAATCATCCGCTACAATCACTGAAACGAAACATCAGAAAATCATCACTACTCATCGATGTAACTGAAGCATCAACAATCATCATTACACATCGATATAACTGAAACATCAACAATCATCACTACTCAACACTGAAACTGAAACATCAGCAATCATCACTAATAATCGATATAACTGAAGCATCGCATCATCAATACTCATCACTAAAACTGAAGCATCAACAATCATGAATTTTACTCATCAACCTGAAACTAAAACATCAACAATCTCACTACTCATCCGAAGTAACTGAAGCATCAACAACATCATAACATCAACTGAAACTGAAACAACAATCGTCAACTACAACATCACTGAAACTGAAAACAACAATCATCGCTACACATCACTGAAACTGAAATATCAATAATTCAACACTAACACATCATAGAAACTGAAACATCAACAATCCACCACTACACATTAACTTGAAACTAAAACATCAACCAACACCACTACTCTTTCAGTGAAACGAAACATCAACATCACCACTACTCATCAGTGAAACTGAAAAACATCAACAATCACCACTAATATCAGTGAAATTGAAACATCAACAATCATCACTACACATCACCGAAACACCAACAATCACCACTACACATCGCTGAAACATCAGCAATCACCACTACACATCACTGAAATTGAAACACCAAGAATCACCGCTACACATCACTGAAACTTAAACATCAACAATCACCACTACTCATCACTAAAACAACAATCACCACTATACATCACTGAAACTGAAGCATCAACAATTACCACTACACATCACTGAAACTGAAACATCAACAATCACCACTACACATCACTGAAACTGAAACATCAACAATTACCACTACACATCACTCGAGCAATAAAGCAAAAGTGTATGCAACTGAAAAGTATTTCAGGAATTCTATCTCTGAAATTGCAAGGGGGTTCTAACGCCCCCGGCTTGAAAGGGTTGTGGACTAATTGCATCGACTTGAGGCTGAGGGACTGGTTACCTCCAACTCCTTCTGCTCTTCGCCGTTCTTTGTATAGGACTGATGAAGCCAATGCGTGGCGAGACGTTTCCTCAATAAAAATACTCAAGTGTTGCACATGTGTCTAATTTATCTACTTATTACTTGTATTGTATACCATTATCATATTCATTCTGTCACACACAGAACGGTATCTTGGTACAGGAAAGGTATTCGATAACCTTTTTGCCTGACCACTAATTCCAAGTGAAAAGGGATGGATTTGAGACATACCTGCCCTCTCAGTGATTATAGTTTTACCTCTTCTATTAAGCTCTACTTCTCCTGTGTCTGCGCCTCACTTCTGACAGTATCTGAGTCTCCATACATCGTTTTTAAATCTCTACTGATTTTGCTGCCTCTGTATGACACAAGGTAAATCATCAGTGTGTTAAAAGACAATCATCCAAGAATGACAACTCTAGAGATGATTACTCTGATGATGATTCCGAGGAAGAAGATTCCGAAGATTGTACCTCTGAATGAGATAACCCTTCTGAGTCCGAACATGACGCTTCTGAGTCCGAACATGACGCTTCTGAACCGGAAAATGTTACTTCTGTGTTTGAAGAGGACACCTCTGAGTCCGAACATGACGATTCTGAGCTAGAAGATGACACTTTAAGCCTTTTTTTATACTTTTTATTATCTGACGATGATAACTTTCTCTTGCCACTCTTGATCTCTGACCTAGACGACAGAGACGCAATTAACTATGAATCATCGGACGATGACTCCGAAGACAATGACCCTGGAGATGATGCTTCCGAGTCAGAAGGTAATCTTTCTGAGCTAGAAGATGACACTTTAAGCCTTTTTTTATACTTTTTATTATCTGACGATGATAACTTTCTCTTGCCACTCTTGATCTCTGACCTAGACGACAGAGACGCAATTAACTATGAATCATCGGACGATGACTCCGAAGACAATGACCCTGGAGATGATGCTTCCGAGTCAGAGGGTAATCTTTCTGAGTCCGAAGATGACACTTTATGTCTTTTTTCGGACCTTCTCGTTATCTGAGAATGATAATTTTCTCCCTTTGGGAGCCTCGGTTCGTGTGTTGAACGAAACTGTTTAACTCAGACGAGAAATTTTACGACGTTTTTGCATCTTTTCGTCATCTGAAGCGAAACTTCGCGTTCGTTTGCAACCTCTGGATGATCTTTTGGAGCTAAAGGGTAACATCTTACGACGTTTCTGCTCCTTCTCGTGTTCCGAAAAAGAAAACTTTCTCTCACCATCCATAGTCTCAGGACTTGAAGACGAAGATCCCACTGGACTCGGTGGTGACCTGCTACGTTACCGTATATTTTTATTTTTATTCCGAGACCCAAATGAAGGGACTCGTTTTACTGCCTTCTTTGCAGACCTTGGTGGAGTTAAATGAACATGGGTGACGGGAGACACCTACCTTCTTTCTTTCCAAATTCTTTTGTTTAAAAAACACTCAATTTTATAAATAATTGATGAGAGAGTAGGCCGCTACGTAGGATCTACACACTAGCTATTTTCGTACCATTCCTTGAGAACGCCTTTCATTCTTTTCTTGTTTATGAGTTTATCCGCAACAAATCCTACACTGTAGATGTCACTGGCAAGAGAGCAAGGTTAGCCTTCAACCAGCTCAGGTGCGTACCCCTAATATCTTTCTTTTCTCTACTCAACTCTTTTGTCTCTTCTCTTGAAAAACTTCGGCACCGGAGTCCCGAGATGCTGCGTCTACCCGAAGTCAGTAAGACGCAGAAAATGTTCTTCACTAAGGCAAATATTTCGGACTTTCAGTGAATTGTGGGCAAAACCCATGCTATGGACTTCTTCCACTGCCTTGCACAACTGAAGAAAGATGTTTAATAGCGTGTTTTTATCAGCACATGGATTTTCCATGATAAACCTTCGTAATGTTATTCCAGCATAGTAGGAGAGCATCTGCATTGCTGATAAGCAAACGCCTATTAACCTCATAACTCCAGCAACCTTCTAAAGGCGCCAGAGGTAGAAGCTCTCCCTAAGAAGATTCCATTCCTTTCTTATGTTCTTAATCACGAAAGACAAATCATCATTAATATAAATCTAGTACACTGCTGTCCCGGTTTCCACTACTTCAATTAACAGTGCCCCATCAGTCAGTATTTCTACAGCACTTGGGTGCAGTTTCTGGACAGTGTGATCGAATTAATTACGGAGACGCCTTTTATTGACCATTAGCAAGAGTTCGCAGGACTATTAAAGAAAATATAAAAAATGCAGTATTTCCTGTTCTTGGATAAACTCAACTCTCAACACAGGTAACCTCATTAACGGAAATAATCAGTTAACTATTAATTAAGTAATCATGGAATTCTTAAATTCAGCCTTTGTGCTATTACGATTTTTTTTTCAGTTCGTGTTGTTGCTGTTATTATTATTATTATTATTATTATTATTATTATTATTATTATTATTATTATTATTATTATTGCTATTATTATTATTATTATTGATATTATTATTATTATTATTATTATTATTATTATTATTATTATTTTTATTATTATTATTATTATTATTATTTTATTAACATTTCAAGTCTGTTCGAATAATATTTTTGTTCAAATGTTTAGTGTCTATTTCGTAAGACCAGTAAAATTTTGTAGTAAAATAACTATAACCTGATAACATAGCTAGTGGCATTATACTCAACTACAAACACCTTGGAGTCAAGGAATCTACAGGCCTTGGTCCAGTTAAGTCGTCGTAGCTGACAACTATGCCCATCAGACATACATTAGCAGAAACTGCCTATAGTGACGAACTGAACCTCCAAGAGTATATTGCGATTGAAACGAATGAAATCGATACAGGAAGTAACTCAGTAACTCAGTTTCAGTGTTGAGTAGTGATGATTGTTGATGTTTCAGTTATATCGATGTGTAATGATGATTGTTGATGCTTCAGTTACATCGATGAGTAGTGATGATTTTTGATGTTTCAGTTTCAGTGATGTGTAGCGATGATTGTTGTTTCAGTTTCAGTGATGTGTAGTGACGATTGTTTCAGTTTCAATGATGTGTAGTGATGATTGTTGATGCTTCAGTTACATCGATGAGTAGTGATGATTGTTGATGCTTCAGTTACATCGATGAGTAGTGATGATTGTTGATGGTTCAGTTTCAGTGATATGTAGTGGTGATTGTTGATGTTTCAGTGATGTGTAGTGGTGATTGTTGATATTTCATTTTCACTGATGAGTAGTGGTGATTGTTGATGTTTCAGTTTCAGTAATGTGTAGTGGTGATTGTTGATGTATTAGTTTCAGTGATGAGTAGTGATGATTGTTGATACTTCAGTTATATCGATGAGTAGTGATGATTGTTGATGTTTCAGTTTCAGTGATGACTGTTGTTTCATTTTCAGTGATGTGTAGTGTTGATTGCTGTTTCAGTTTCAGTGATGTGTAGTGATGATTGTTGATGCTTCAGTTACATCGATGAGTAGTGATGATTGTTGATGTTCCAGTTTCAGTGATGTGTAGCTATGACTGTTGTTTCAGTTTCAGTGATGTGTAGTGATGACGTTTCAGTTTTAGTTATGTGTAGTGATGATTGTTGACGCTTCAGTTATATCGATGAGTAGTGATGATTGTTGATATTTCAGTTTCAGTAAGGAGTAGTGATGATTGTTGATGTTTCAGTTTCAGTGATGAGTAGCGATGACTGTTGTTTCATTTTCAGTGATGTGTAGTGTTGATTGCTGTTTCAGTTTCAGTGATGTGTAGTGATGATTGTTGATGCTTCAGTTACATCGATGAGTAGTGGTGACTGTTGATGTTCCAGTTTAGTGAGTGTACTATGATGCTTTTTTGTTTTAGTGTGTGTAGTGTCCGTTTCAGTTTTAGTATTTATGATGATTGTTGAGTTTCACTACAGGGTGATAAAATAAAAAAAAAAAAATATATAATATAAATATAATAAATATATATAATATATATATATTTAAAATATAATATATATAAAATATATATTTTTTTTTTTTTTTTTTTAGTCGCTAAAAAAACCCAAAGGATTTTAAATAAAAAAAAATTTAAAGACATGGGCTTTGGAAAATATGGGGGATGGGGGATAGGGAAAGGGGGGAAAGAATGGGGGGATAAAAGGGAAACGTTAAATAGGATGGAGAATACATAAAATGGGGAAAATAAAGGGGGGAAAGGGGAAGGGGGGGCCTATGCAAACAGCAAAAGGCCCATTTTGGTTTTTCACACCAGAGAAAAATTTTGGGTAAACAAGGAAAAAAATTCGGATGGCTATCAAGCAGATACAGCATCCGGGGTACTACAAGCAAGACACACCTGGTCTTCACAGCAAAGGACAGCATCCGGATCTATCACAAGAGGCAGCATCGGCAAAATCACGCAGAGGACACACCTGGATACTATCAAGCAGAGACACTCCGGCTATCCAAAGCAGAGGCAGCACCGGATACTACACAGCAAGACACACCGGTCTACAAGCAAACAGCACGGTATTCACAGCGAGGAAGCACCCGGGGTCATACGGGCAAAGGACAGCATCCGGCTACATCCAGCAAGGACACACCTGGTACTATCAAGCAAGGGGACACACCAGGCTACTACAAGCAAGGACAGCATCCGCTACATCACAGCGGGACAGCATCCGGGCTACACAAGCAGAGGACACATCCGGTACTCCCAAGCAGGGGACAGCATCTGGCATCACAGCAGAGACAGCAACCGGATCTTAAACGCGACCAGCATCAACTACTACCCAGAGCAGAGGAACACCCAAAAAGGGGAACCTATCACAGCAAGACAGCATCCGGATCTATCACACAAGCACACCCCAGGCTACTACCAGGCAGGGGACAGAAATCCGGATACTATCACAGCAGAAACAATCCGGGCTATCACAGCGAGGACAGCATCGGTACTATCACAGCAGAGACACATCCGCTTACAAGAAAGGGACAGCATCCGGTACTATCAAAAGGGCCAGGCTAAAAAAACAGCATCCGGATCATCACAGCAGAGACTCACCAGGTACTCCAAACAAGGACAGCACCCGGGGATCATCAAGCAAAGGACACATCCGGCTACTATCAAGCAAGGACACATCCTGCACTACACAGAAAGGGGGACACATCCGGTACTATCACAGCGAGGACAGCACCTGGTACTATCACAGCGAGACACATCCGGCTACTAACCAGCAGGGGACAGCATCCGGGTACTACCAACGGGCAGAGGACACCCCAGGCACTTCACAGCAGAGGACCACCCCGGCACTATCACAGCAGAGGACACATCCGGCTACTACACAGCAAGGACAGCACCTGGCTCTACCAGCAGAGGACAGCATCCGGCTACTATCACAGCAAGGACAGCATCCGCTAATCCCAAAAACTAGTCACCCACGAAGCCCCCGGGCACTATAACAAACGCTTGGCTTTTCCCTTTTCTTTTTTTTCTCTTTTCCTTATTCTCTCCCTTTTTCTACCCCTTTCCCCTCTCTCCTCTCTCTCCCCCTTTCCTCTTCTCTCTTTTCTCTCCTTCCTCTCTCTCTCCTCTCTCTCTCTCTTTTTGCTTTTCCTTTTTTATTGTGAATTCCTCTTATCACTTTCCCTTTTTCGGTTAAATCCATTCTTTGTCGCCTTTAAAAGGGGATCGAAAATCACGCTTCTTCGCTGCTTACGAAGACGAATGATATGCTGTTGTGTTTTACTGCTGTTGCAGAGGGGGGAACACTCTCTCCGCTAATTGACTTTTATTTTGGGAAAATTTTTCAATTTTTGTGTTACTTTTCCCTTTAAAATTTAATCATACTTTTAGCATTTCATTTATACCCTTGGTTTCCCCCTTTATTATGGTTTGCGAGCTTTTGTATCATATTGTTTTGGGCCAAAAAAAAGGCCCAAACGGTGTGAATTAGTTCTCTTGTTTCGCTTTAGCCATTCATCTCATCGCCATCGTGAAATCGGAAGAAGAGAGAAACGTGGGGGGAGTGAAGGGCCTACCTATATGGGGCCCAAAAAACCCCGCAGTGTTCCTCCTTTCTTATGTTTTTATGAAGAGCACTGGTAACCAGACTCGTTTTGCTATAGCATATAATAGCGACAACAACGACCACATTTTAAAAGGGTTTTTCACAGTTATTTTTTGACACTTATTCAAAGGGGCCCAGAATTTTCTAATGTGTCATAATTTAACAAGATCCATGCAAGTGATTTTCCCGGGGAATTCAATAACAAAAGGAGAAAAACAAGGGGCACAATCTTTTTTCACAGGTGAGAAAGTTCAAAGTTGGAAAGGGCGTGCCGGTATACTAAGGGCAACCAGCCTATTAGTTACAGGGACCAAAACTCTCCGATTATCTTCGTAAAGGACTGGGGAAATGTATTAAGTAAGTTGGAGAATGTGTATTCTCTCATGAAAGACACTGATTGAGTATGGACTTGCCACGTGATGGAACAGTGCTTTCATGTTTGTGTTGGAACAGTGCTTTCATGATCGTGATAGAACAGTGCCTTCATGACTGTTATGGAACAGTTCCTTCAAGATTACCTACAATATAAAAAGAGAAATGGCGATTTTTATAAAAAAAAAACAATCCAACAACAACAGCAACAACAAGGCGGACGTCAGACAGACATACTGGCGAGGAAACTACAATATTCCTGCCCTGGACCGCCCCCTCATTGACCACTGATAAATGCCAAAGCAACAGACTCGTTGCCAGCGTGCCACCCTGAGTGTGGAGGGTCGAAGTGAGAGAGTACTGAGGCGAGACTTACATTGATGGATGCACTCTCCTACACACACCCAACAAGGACTCGCTAATCTTGAGTAATTTTTAAAAACATTATTTAGAAAAATTCATTTTTAAAAGTTATTATATGATTATTTTTCATGACGAAGTTGTCATTATTATAATCATTAAAATTAGTAATATTATCATGATCCCTTTCTTCTTCTCCTATTTCTTTTTACCCCTGTTACCACCACTACTACTATTTATACTAATATTCCTCCTGATGTTGCTGCTGGTAGTAGTAACACTATATTTACACATACCACTATTTCCTCTGCTGCTACTGCACACCTACTATTGCTACTGCTACTAATAATGCTGCTACTATTACTACTAATACTGTATAGATCCTTGCATTACTTTTTCTGATACATCGTTAAACAATTTGCATTAGTGTTTGTTTTCAGTGAATGAAGCGGTGTGTTGAGAGACGGAGAACTAAGAGGAGTGATGACTGAGACGATAAGAGGTAGCTGAGAGGAAAGAACGGGCCTGAGAGGAAGGGGAAAAACTGGAAAAGATAGGACAAAGTGGGAAAGGGGCTGAGAGGAGGGAATTGAGTGGGGAGGTGCTAAGAGTAGATGTGGAGGGCTGAAATGGGGCTGAGAGAGGATGGAGCTGAGAAGAGATAAGGGAGTTAATAGGAGAGAGGGTTGACCTCAGATAACATGGCAGAGCATCTACACTCACAGTAACATACTGAGTTACTTTAAAAAGCGCGGATGACCTGCCCTATGACCGGAGGTCCAGTGTTTTTTATGATACATCTCTGGTTTAGAAAAACACGCAAGCAAACAATACAACATATTAGAAAATATTTCAGTCCTGAAACCTTCATCAAGGTCCCAGGACCGAAACGTTTTCTGATACACATGTTCTAGTGTTTGTGTACGTGTCTTTCTAAACCAATATTTCGGTATCTATTCCCAATGTTTATACCCTGATACATCCCTGAAGGAAGACCTTAAAGTACTTGCCTGATATTGTTCATCCAGTGTTTCGTGTTACCTTCGTAGCACGAGAAATACTCATCTGGTTGGCTTCAAATTTTCACCACTGATGTGTGATAACTAGATTACACAAGTATAACTGTGCTCGTTGTCACTACTGGCTCGAGAAACATGTTCCATGACCCAAACGTCTTAATATATTTTCTCTGGGCAATTGTGTGTGTCTTTTTACCAGGTGTATAAGGGTGGTGTGACAGTGGTGATGGTGGAGGTGTAAGTGGACATAATGGTGTAGATCATGGTTAATCATGTGATGGTGCAGGTGGTGACTGGGATGCAAGTGGTAGTGATGGTGACTGTGATGTAAGTGGTAGTGATTGTGTAGACATTGATTGTGAGACAAGTGGTGGCCAAGTGGTTTGGTAATAGTGTAAGCAGGTGTGGTGACCGGGTGGTGGTGACTCAGGTATTTAGTGGCTGGTTCGGTTAGTGTGTGCAAGCGATATTGGTGGTGGGTAGGGATTCTTGTAGCGGTAATAAAGTGTAGTGTTTCAGTGGCTTCCAGCGGTTGATAGAGTAGGGTGTAGTGGAAGTAGTAAAGGGTAAGGATCAGTGGAATGGGCTCGGCGTGGTGCATGGTGTGGTGTTCGGTGCGGTGGGAGGTGTTCGGTGGTGGTGAGCGTGGTTTCCGGTGGTGGTGAGTGTAGGTCCGGGTGCAGTGGTGAAGGTCGGTGGGTGTGATAGTAGTCTGACAGTCATGTTGGAACTGTCTCCCAAGAGCCAGTCTGCTGAATTGTTCTCCGTGTTTACGTGATACTCGGCTGACGGAATAACATCGGTTGCTCTTCCACATTGTGATCTGTACACAAGTTCCGGCGTTGTAACTATGGTCACGTTCTCCCAGCGTCTTAATAGACTTGTTCTCTGGTCATTGGATGTGTCTTTTTAACAGGTGAGACTGGTGTCTCGGCGTGCTGCATGTGGAGACTGGTGTCTCCCGGGTGCTGCGTGGAGACTGGTGTCTCCCGGGGTGCTGCAGTGGGAGGGGGGGGGGGGGAGACTGGTGTCTCCCGGCGTGCATGCTGGAGACTGGTGTCTCCCGGCGTGCTGCGTGGAGACTGGTGGTCTCCCGGTCTGGTGTGCAGGCGAGATTGGGTGTGTCCCGGGTGCTGCGTGGAGACTGGTGTCTCCGTGCTGCTGCGTGGAGATGGTGTTCCCGGCGTGCTGCGTGGAGACTGGTGTCTCCCGGGTGCTGCAGTGGAGACTGGTGCTCCCGGCGTGCTGCGGTGGAGACTGGTGTCGTCCCGGGTGCTGCGTGGAGACTGGTGTCTCCCGGGTGCTGCGTGGATGGTACTGGTGTAAGTCTCCCGGGTGCTGCGTGGAGATGGTGTCTCCCGGCGTGCTGCGTGGAGACTGGTGTCTCCCGGCGTTGCTGCGTGGAGACTGGTGTCTCCCGGCGTGCATGCCATGGAGACTGGTGTATCCGGCGTGCTGCATGGAAGACTTGGTCTCTCCCGCGTGCTGCGTGGAGACTGGTGTCTCCCGGCGTGCTGCGTGGAGACTGGTGTCTCCCGGCGTGCTGCGTGGAGACTGGTGTCTCCCGGCGTGCTGCGTGGAGACTGGTGTCTCCCGGCGTGCTGCGTGGAGACTGGTGTCTCCCGGCGTGCTGCGTGGAGACTGGTGTCTCCCGGCGTGCTGCGTGGAGACTGGTGTCTCCCGGCGTGCTGCGTGGAGACTGGTGGTCTCCCGGCGTGCTGCGTGGAGACTGGTGTCTCCCGGCGTGCTGCGTGGAGACTGGTGTCTCCCGCGTGCTGCGTGGAGACTGGTGTCTCCCGGCGTGCTGCGTGGAGACTGGTGTCTCCCGGCGTGCTGCGTGGAGACTGGTGTCTCCCGGCGTGCTGCGTGGAGACTGGTGTCTCCCGGCGTGCTGCGTGGAGACTGGTGTCTCCCGGCGTGCTGTGTGGAGACTGGTGTCTCCCGGCGTGCTGCGTGGAGACTGGTGTCTCCCGGCGTGCTGCGTGGAGACTGGTGTCTCCCGGCGTGCTGCGTGGAGACTGGTGTCTCGCGGCGTGCTGCGTGGAGACTGGTGTCTCCTGGCGTGCTGCGTGGAGACTGGTGTCTCCCGGCGTGCTGCGTGGAGACTGACCATTCTTACGAGAACCAAATCAACATAACGCTAAGTCTAAGCCTGCTACGGCTAGAGGTTTTTAAGATTTTGCCCCGATGAAAATTTAGATAAGGTAAATAATTAGAGATTGTGAAACTGACAGCGCAGTGCGCGGCGCAACGCGGCTCACGGCTGCCACACACATGCTGATGTTATCATTGTAGTTATAAATGACGTGAAGGGTTGAGCCTCAGGCCAGTATCCTCGGGAGAGTTACTGCACTCTCATCATCGTGGCAGCAGCGTGCAGTGATGGCTTACCCTCCTCACTAACCCACTATTATAATGAGAGGGATGGCTTACCTTGCTCACTAACCCACTATTATAATGTACAAGGATGGCTTACCCAGCTCACTAACCTGCTATTATAATGTACAAGGATGGCTTACCCAGCTCACTAACCCACTATTATAATGAGAGGGATGGCTTACCTAGCTCACTAACCCTCCATCACGGTGTACAGGGATGGCTTACTTAGCTCACTAACCCTCCATCACGGTGTACAGGGATGGCTTACCCAGCTCACTTACCCTCCATCACGGTGTACAGGGATGGCTTACCCAGCTTACTAACCCACCATCACGGTGTACAGGGATGGCTTACCCAGCTCACTAACCCACCATCACGGTGCTATGGAATGAACCACCCATCTCAAGAACTGTTACAGTCTCACACATTGTCAGTCCAGGAATTCGTCTCTCAACCCGCCATGGATCTGTATCGACGATGACCGTAACAAGAGCTGAAGTTACTCCCTTGAGTCAATAGATTAATACTTTTATAATATTTCCAGCAATAATAGAGAAGGGAGGGAAAAAATAGACAAAATTTCAATGAAATCTTAGTGATTAATGTCCACCCTTGGTAATATTTGGAAGGTTCCCTGTGAAGTTCATGTATCTCTTGTTAATAGTCAGATTATGTTGAATTGGAACAATATTATTACATTCATTGGGGAGCGCTAAACTTGTAGGTGTCATGCAGCGCCTTTGAGGAATGGGAGGCATCCGGACCTGATCCAAGGGAGGAGAACACGTGTCCAATTCTATTTGTCAAAAGCCCCTCAACGACAGTTGGAATCTATAGGAAGTCTCTTAAAAGATGAACTGATACAACAGTCACTCCTGCTGAGGTAGCATGGTGTCTCTAAGATGTTGCCGCTTTATCCAAGCTTCCTCCAGCTCTGTCTTGAAGCTTCCTCCAGCTCTGTCTTGAAGCTTCCTCCAGCTCTGTCTTGAAGCTTCCTCCAGCTCCGTCTTGAAGCTTCCCCCAGCTCTGTCTTGAAGCTTCCTCCAGCTCTGTCTTGAAGCTTCCTGTAGCTCTGTCTTGAAGCTTCCTGTAGCTCTGTCTTGACGCTTCCTCCAGCTCTGTCTTGAAGCTTCCTCCAGCTCTGTCTTGAAGCTTCCTGTAGCTCTGTCTTGAAGCTTCCTCCAGCTCTGTCTTGAAGCTTCCTTCAGCTCTGTCTTGACGCTTCCTCCAGCTCTGTCTTGAAGCTTCCTCCAGCTCTGTCTTTACTTGAAGGTTCAGTTACATCAGATATCAGACACACCATCCTTCACTAGCACCTCTTAAAAAGTCAGAACGGGTGGGACTCGAACCCATGGTAGGTGAGTCCTAAACATTACAGACTAGTGTGCTAACACTTGTCAGAACACAGGTCAGCTGACTAGTGTCAGCAGTGAATATAAAAATCCTTGTGACACCGTGACATAGAAAATCAGTAGAATATAACATATAATGGAGAAACAAAAATTTGTCACAAAAAACTATCGAAAACTGAAATCCAGTGAGGCTCAGAATAATATAACATTTGTTACTGAGTAAGTGCCCTGAATGGAGGTTCCTTGACGCTGGCGAGTGGATCTTGATCCAAGGAACTGGGCTTCTCCTTGTCTCCTTCCTTCGATCTAACTTGATTGCCTCCCATTTTCCGGGTTTTGAGTTTCCCCATAGCAATAATAATAAAAAATAATAATGAGTAAAGTAAATAATTTTGGTCATCTGGGTAAAATAATTATGAATTATTTTAGAGAAAACAGCAAACCAGGTTTTAGTTTTTCAGTTTAATTAAAAAATTTCTCTGTTTATTGGTCACCCATAGCAGTAAGACTGCTGGAATGTACCGCATAACCTTCCAGAGGCGCGTCAGTTTCCGTCTCATGTGTATTTTCTCCCCTATAATCTACCTTGTCCATAATTATTATCTCATTTGCTATGTCTGTTTCGTAAGGTGAAGTCTAGAATCTTTCCTTAATTCATGGTATAACTTAACAAATCTTTGAGAACAATGTGTTTGCAGAGGTCTTACGAAGCTCAGACCTCTGAGGCCACTAGCAGCATGCGGCTCTGCGGCTACCAGCATCATGTGATGCTACCAGCATCATGCTAGTGAAACTACCAGCAGCATGTGAGTCTACGGGCATCATGTGAGGGAAACTACCGGCATCATGTGAGTGAGACTACCAGCAGCATCATGTGAGTGATGTATCCAGTTCAGGTAGGTACAGTCCGAGTGGGAGTACCTGGCAGGTACCAAGACTGTCATGATCTGGCAATACAATCACAGTGGCAGGTTCCAGCAGGTACCAACACAGTGGCAGGATCTGACAGGTACACAGTGGCAGAATCTGACAGGTACCATGATGGTGGTATGATCTGGTAGCTACCATCATAGAGGCAGAATATGTTAGGTACCAACCCAGTAACAGACTCTGAAAGGTACCATCAGTGCGACAAGATGTGCCAAATACCATCAAAGAGACGAGATCGATCTTCCAAGTTCCATCACTGACTTAGGGATGACAGGATTAAAGATACCCTGAATAATAACAAGTTCTGTCCCTCACATTACCAAGTTCTAATTAGTACTATCACAGAGGTAGCACCTGGCAGGATCCTAGACATCTTATCTAATAATAAATACTCGTATGCTCACCTTTACTGAAGCAGAATTTAGAAGGTGTTATCACAGTGTTAGAACTTGGTAGGTTTTAAGATTAGCTAGCAACAATTCCTCTCACACACACCTTCTTCTTAAACTCAGACGAGGGACAAAAAACACAACAATTAACTCTCGTGAACTGAGCTTAATCAAAAGCAAATTTTTAATTATCTTTAGGAGTCATAAAAGGACCAGACAAGTTTATGAATATGAATGAAGGAGTCTGGGCCAGGCAGCACCTCGACAACATTACCCTCTACATCTTCCCCCAAATTAAACCGTGATCAATGCTAGAGATTCTTGAATGTTTTCCCAGTTCCAGATTAATTATTGAAACTCGTCGTGGCGTAAGGAAGAACATGTCCCTAGCTTAAACATTTGGCCTTAAGCGCTTCAACAAAATATATAGTTATTACATCATTACCAGTTGAATACCTTCTTTATGGCCAGCGGTTTGTTGTCTGTGTAATAATAATAATTTTACTTTTGAATGTTAGTGTATGCATACTTGTTTCTTACTATATAATGTATCACCATAGTGTTAGCATGTATGAATATACTTGTTTCTTACAGTATATTGTATCACCATAGTGTTAATATGTATGAATATACTTGTTTCTTACTGTATATTGTATCACCACAATTGCTCATTCCTTTGCCATTGTGAATTAAGAATATTTTCAATGGAATGAATATTATTTCAAGTATATACACTGCACATGCGTAATACACACAATACTGGATATGAGTGAATAAATCGCAAATCAAATCTGTTTCACCGTACAACTTCAGTCATTTGATTCATTTGACTTGTAAAGCCTGCAAAAAAAAAAAATGCCAATTTCCAAAGCCAGTCAGAGTTTGATAAAAGTGGTTCGGATCAGTTCTTCTCTGTGAGAAATGAATCAGTTTCATTTCTGAGATGAAAGAACCGTGATAGAACCTTTCCACAACAAAGCTGTCGTACTGCTGTATATGAAGGCAAGTCAACGAAATCAGAATCAATTTCTTTCAGGAAATCACGAAACTGGCGATGATTAAGCCCGTGAGATCGAAACAACAGGTTTCAGAACGCAAGACATATCCCCAAATTTGTCCACACAGTACAAGCTGATGGATAACGCAATGCGGAAACATGGACTTTGAGAATCCACCATCCTCACAAGTTTTGTGATTTGTCCAACCAAACCTTTCTTCACCCCAGACTTGCTCCTCCTTCTATCAGTTGTCACGCATTGCAGTTTATTCCACTCCAGGTTATATTCTAATACAGTTTTGTTTTTTTTGCAATTCTTTGAAGATGCTTTCTCCGGTTCCTGTGTTGTGCATGCTGTACATTGATGCTAATTCTTGTGTGATATTCATTGTCGACGCCACGGTTGAATACTAAGAGTTGTGATTGTCACTCACATCATTCGATTCATCAAGTGCGTGAAAAATGTATTGCTTGCTGTATCCTCAGTTCTACGAGCAACAGAATTTGGCACAAGACCACCGACTACGGTGGTCCTT
>NC_069432.1:1100081-1142581 GCF_026875155.1 Cherax quadricarinatus
CTATAAAAGCAACTGATCAGGCTGATATCCATCGTTATAAAGGAAGCAAGTGATCAGGGACTGACATCAACCACTTTATACGTAGTAAATGATTAGGAAATGACATCAATCAGGAATACATAAGCGCGGCGCACGCACGCACGCACGCACGCAACGCACGCACACACACACACACACACACATAACACACAACACTTGGACTGCAAGAAGGCCTTCGACACACACAGTTTCCTCACAAGTGATTAGTGCAGAATCTAGAGGATCAGGCACGTATAACAGGAAAGGCACTGCAATGGATCAGAGAATACCTGACAGGGAGACAACAGCGAGTCATGGTACGTGATGAGGTATCACAGTGGGTGCCTGTGACGAGTGGGTCCTACAGGGGTCAGTCTCTGGGACCAGTGTTATTCTTGGTATATGTGAATGACATGGCGGAAGGGATAGACTCAGAAGTGTCCCTGTTTGTAGACGATGTGAAGTTAATGAGGAGAATTAAATCAGATGCGGATCAGACAGGTCTACAAAGAGACCTGGACAGGTTAAACACGCCGTCCAGCAACTGGCTCCTAGAATTTAACCCCGCCAAATGCAAAGTCATGAAGATCGGGGGAGGGCAAAAAAGATCGCAGACAGAGTATAGGCTAGGAGGACAAAGACTGCAAATCTCACTCAAGGAGAAAGATCTAGGGGTGAGCCTAATACCGAGCACGTCACCGGAAACACACATTAACCAGATAATTGCTGCGGCATATGGGCGCCTGGCAAACCTGTGAACAGCGTTCCGATACCTCAGTAAAGAATCGTTCAAGACTCTATACACTGTGTACGTCAGGCCCATACTAGAGTACGCGGCACCAGTTTGGAACCCACACCTGGTCAAGCACGTCAAGAAATTAGAGAAAGTTCAAAGGTCTGCAACAAGGCTGGCTCTAGAGCTAAGGGGAATGTCCTACGAAGAAAGGTTAAGGGAAATCGGTCTGACGACACTGGAGGACAGGAGGGTCAGGGGTGACATGATAACGACATACAAAATACTGCGTGGAATAGATAAGGTGACAGAGATAGGATGTTCCAGAGATGGAACACAGAAACAAGGGGTCACAATTGGACGTTAAAGACTCAGATGAGTCAAAGGAATGTTAGGAAGTATTTCTTCAGTCACAGAGTTGTTAGGAAGTGGAATAGTCTGGCAAGTTATTGTAGTGGAGAAGGAACATACATAATTTCAAGACGAAGTTTGATAAAATCTCATGTGTGCAGGGAGGGAAAGACCCGTAGCGGTTAGTGAAGAGGCGGGCACAGGAGCAGAGTCTCACCCCTGCAACCACGATTAGGCGAAGTAGTACACACACCACACCACACACACACACACCACACAACAAAACTCACACACACACTCACCACACACACACACACACACAAAAAAAAAAAAAAACTTTAAGACCCAAAATGCATAGATGTCATTTATAAGGGAAATAGTAATAACACGATTACAAACCAGGATCGGGGTGGGGTTAGATACCCATGGTGTGGAAGGCATTAAAACTACATGGGATGGCTTGAAAATATATTGGTTATTCAAGCTGGGTATCAAATCTTCAAATTGCACAATACTGTTCTTCACCGTTCATGGTCAACAGTGCATTCAGACACTTGTAGGAAGCGAAACAGAAAAACGTCACTATCAAGATAGGTGATGGCAGCAGTCCTTCGTAAAGGACGTTCTAGCAAGTTGATGAAAATTACACACATATGCAAATCTGTGTATCTTTAATGTAGGGACGTTTCCGCCCTCCAGTGGATTTATCAATATATATCTTGGACAATTATTTTGAAGGCAGTCTGAGGTTAATTAGTCCCTCAGCCCTTGGTGGGTGATGTGAGTCCACCGTTGGTTCGGGGTTCTTGTGCCAAATTTGTGCTCGTAGAACTGATGGATACAGCAGGCAAAAACAATACATTTTTCTCGCACTTGATGAAATCGAATGATGTGTGTGATCGATCAAAATCTTAGTAATCAACCGTGGCGTCCGTAATGAATATCACACAAGAATTAGCATCAATAGGTACAGCCGGCATAACACTGGAACCGGAGAAAGAAACTTCAAAGAATTGACAAAAAAACAAACTGTATTAGAATATAACCTGGAGTGGAATACAAACTGCAATGCCTGACAACTGATAGAAGGAGAAGCATGTATGGGGTGAAGAAAGTTTGGTTGGACAATTCACAAAACTTGTGAGGATGGTGGATTTTTCAAAAGGCCCCATGTTTCCGCATTGCGTTATCCATCAGCTTGTACTGTGAAGAACAATTTTGGGATATGTCTTGCCGTTCTGACACCTGTTGTTTCGATCTCACGGGCTTGATTCATCAGCCAGTTTCGTGATTTCCTGAAAGAATTGATTCTGATTTCTTTGACTTGCTTATTATATCAGCAGTACGGACAGGGCCCTTAGTTGTGGAAAGGTTCTATCACGGTTCTTTCATCTCAGAAATAAACTGATTCATTTCTCACAGAGAAGAAAACTGATCCGAACCAATTTTATCAAAAACTCTGTCTGGCTTTGGTAATTGGCATTTTTTTTTTTGCAGACTTTACCAAGCACAAATGATTCAATTGACTCTGAAGTTGTCGGTGAAATCAGATTTTGATTTGCGATTTATTCCTCTATCCAGTATTGTGTGTTATTACGCATGTGTTAGTGTATTATACTTGAAATTATTTTCATTTTATTGAAAATATTCTTAATTCAATATGGCAAAAGGAATGATGCAATTGTGCGTGATACATTTACAGTTAAAAAAACAAGTATATTCATACAATTAACACATATGGTGATACAGTATACTGTAAGAAACAAGTATATTCTTATTACTATAGTAAGAAACAAGTATGCTATACACTAAATTCAAAGTAAAATTCTTATTATTACACAGACAACAACTCGCTGGCCTAAAGAAGGTATTAAACTGGTAATGATGTAATTAACTATATATTTTGTTGAAGCGTTAAGGCCAATTGTTTATGCTAGGGGACATGTTCTTCCTTACGCCACGACGAGTTTTCAATATAATATTAATCTGGGAACTGGGGAAAACATTCTAGAATCTCTAGCATGTCCGGTTTATTTTGGGGGAGATGTTGAGGGTAATGTTTGTCGAGGTGCTGCCTGGACAGACTCACTTCTTAATATTAATTTAACTTGTCTGGTCCTTTTATGACTCCTAAAGATAATTATAAATTGCTTTGAATTAAGCCTCAGTTCACGAGAGTTAATTCGTTGTGTTTTTTGTCCCTAGTCTGTGTTAAGAAGAAGGTGTGTGTGAGAGGTATTGTTGCTAGCTAATCTTAAAACCCCTACCCAAGTTCTAACACTGTGATAACACCTTCTATATTCTGCTTCAGTAAAGGTGAGCATACGAGTATTTAGTTTAGATAAGATGTTAGGATCCTGCCAGGTGCTACCTCTGTGATAGTACTCTAATTAGATCCTGGTTATGTGAGGACAGACCCTGTTATTATTCAGGGTTTTTTTTTTCTTTAATCCTGTCTCCCTAAGTCAGTGATGGAACTTGGTAGACCGATCTCGTCTCTTTGATGGTATTTGGCAATCCTGTCCCATCTGGATGGTACCTTCAGAGTCTGTTACTGGGTTGGTACACTAAAAACATATTCTGCCTCTATGATGGTAGCTACCAGTCATACCACCATCCATCGGTACTGTCAGATACCTGCCACTGTTTGGTGCCTGTGGAAACCTGCCACTGTGCTTGTTATTGCCAGTTAATGTCAGTCTTGGTACCTGGCCAGGTACTGCAATCGGACTGTACCTACCTGAATGGAGTTATCACTCACATGATGCTGTGGTAGTCTCACTCACATGATGCCGGTATTTTCCATCACATGATGACCCGTAGACTCACATGCTGCTGGTAGTTTCACTAGCATCGATCCTGGTAGATCACATGATGTGGTAGCCGCAGAAGCCGCATGCCCGCTAGTGGCCTCAGAGGTCTGTGCTTCGCTTAGACCTCTGCCAACCACAATTGTCCTCAAAGATTTGTTAAGTTGTACCATGAATTAAGAAAGTTAGATTTCACCTTACGAAACAGACATAGCAAAATGAGATTGTAATTTTGGGACAAGGTAGATTATTAGGGGAGAAAATATAACATGAGACGGAAAATGACGCGCCTCTGGAAGGTTATGCTGTACATTCCTGCAGTCTTACTGCTATGGGGTGACCAATAAGCAGAAGAAAATTTTTTAATTAAACTGAAAAAACTAAAACTGGTTTGCTGTTTCTCCCTAAAATAATTCATAATTATTTTACCCAGACGACAAAAATTATTTAACTTTTACTCATTATTATTTTTTATTATATTATTGCTATGGGGAAACTTCAAAACCCGGAAATGGGCAGAGGCAATCAGTTAGATCGAAGGGCGGAGACAATGAGTAAGCTCAGTTCCCTTGATTCAGGATCAGTACTGCCAGGGTCATGGAACCACCATTTAGGGGCACGTACTCAGTAACAAATGTTCTATTATTCTGAGCTCACTGGACTTCAGTTTTCGATAGTTTTTTGTGACAAATTTTTGTTTCACCATTATATGTTATATTCTACTGATTTTCTATGCACGGTGTCACAAGGATTTTTTTAATTCACTGCCGGACACTAGTCTGCTGACCTGTGTCCTGACGAAAGTGTTAGCACACTGTCTGTAATGTTTAGGGACTCACCTACCGTGGGTTCGAGTCCCACCCGTTTGACTTTTTAAGTAGGTTGATAGTGAAGGATGGCCTGGTCTGATTATCTGATGTAATGAACCTTCAAGTAAAGACAGAGCTGGAGGAAGCCTCAATAAGACAGAGCTGGAGGAAGCTTCAAGACAGAGTGGAGGAAGCTTCACAAGACAGAGCTGGAGGAAGCTTCAAGGACAGAGCTGGAAGGAAGCCTCAAGGACAGAGCTGGAGGAAGCTTCAAAGACAGAGTGGAGGAAAGCTTCAAGTACAGAGCTGGAGGAGCTTCAAGACAGAGCTGGAGGAAGCTTCAAGACGAGCTTGGGGGAGGAAGCCTCAAGACAGAGCTGGAGGAAGCTTCAAGACAGAGCTGGAGGAAGCTTCAAGAAGAGCAGGAGGATTAGCTTCAAAGACAGCAGACTGGAGGATGCTCAAGACAGAGCTGGAGGAAGCTTCCAAGACAGAGCTGGAGGATGCTTCAGACAGAGCTGGAGGAAAGCTTAAGACAGAGCTGGAGAATCTTCAAGTCAGAGCTGGAGGAGCTTCAAGACAGAGCTGAGGAAGCTTCAAGACAGAGGCTGGAGGGAAGCTTCAAGGGACAGAGGATGGAGGAAGGCCTCTAGACAGTGCTGGAGGAAGCTTCAAGACAGAGCTGGTGGGAAGCCTCAAGGACAGAGCTGGAGAAGCATCAGACAGAGTGGAGAAGCTTCAAGACAGAGCTGGAGGATTGCTTAAAGACAGAGCTGGAGGAATGCTTTCAATGACTGAGCTGGAGGGAAGCGTCAAGACAGGAGCTGGAGCGAAGCATTCTCAATCTGGCTGGAGGATGCTTATCTGACATGTGCTGGAGGAAGGGCTTCAAAGGACAGTAAGCTGGAGGAAGCTTCAAACGAGCTGGAGGAAGCTTCAAGACAGAAGCTGGAGGAAGCTTCAGACTAGAGGCTGGTGGAAGCTTCAAGGACAGAGACTGGAGGAAGCTTCAAAGAACAGAGCTACAGGAAGCTTCAAGACAAGCTACAGGAGCTTCAAGACAGAGCTGGAGGAACTCAAGGACAGAGCTACAGGAAGCTTCAGACAGAGCTACAGGAAGCTTCAAAGAAAGAGCTAGGGAAGCTTCAAGACAGAGACTAAGGAAGCTTCAACAGACAGAGTGGAGGAAGATTGGATAATGTCGGCAACATCTTAGAGACACCATGCTAAAAAAATACCCTCAGCAGGGTGGATTGTTGTGTCTGTTCATATAAGTGGGACTTTCTATAGAATTCCAACTGCCGGTGAGGTGCTTTTGACAAATAGATTGGACACGTGTTCTCATCTTGGATCAGGTCCGGATGCCTTCACATTCTCACAGGCGCTGCATGTCACTACAAGTTTATGCGCTCCCAATGAATGTAATAATATTTGTTCCAATTCAAACATATCTGACTATTACAAGAGATACATGAACTTCACAGGGAAAACCTTCCAAAATTACAAGGGTTGACATTATCACTGAGATTTCATGAAATTTTGTCTATTTTTTCCCCTCCCTTCTCTTTTATTGCTGGAAATATTATAAAGTTTAATTATTGGATCTCAAGGGTGTACACTTCAGCTCTTGTTACGGACATCGTCGATACAGACCCATGGCGGGTTGAGAGACGAAATTCCTGGACTGACAATGTGTGAGACTGGTAATTCTTGAGATGGCGTATGGTCATTCCATGGCACCGTGATGGTGGGTTAGTGAGGAGCTGGGTCAAGCCATCCCTGTAACCCGTGAAGGTGGGTTATGAAAGCTGGGTAAAGCCATCCATTGTACACCGTGATGGAGGGTTAGTGAGCTGGGTAAGCCATCCCTGTACACCGTGATGGAGGGTTAGTGAGTGGGCTAAGCATCCCTGTACATCGTGTAATGGAGGGTTAGTGAGCTTGGGTAAGCCATCCCTGTACACCGCCTGATGGAGGTTAGTGAGCTAAGTTAGCCATCCCTCTCATTATAATAGTGGTGTTAGTGAGTGGGTAAGCATCCTTGTACATTATATAGTGGGTTAGTGAGCAAGTAAGCATTCCCTCTCATTATAATAGTGGGTTAGTGAGCTGGGTTAAGACCATCCTTGTACATTATAATAGTTGGGTTAGGTGAAGGTAAGCATCCCTCTCATTATAACAGTGGGTTAGTGAGGAGGGTAGCCATTCACTGCACGCTGCTGCCCACGATGATGAGAGTGCAGTAACTCTCCCGGGTTTCTGCCTGAGGCTCAACCCTTCACGTCATATATAACTACATGATAAACATTCAGCATGTGTGTGGCAGCGTGAGGGGGGGGGGGAGGGGCCGCGTTGCGCGCGCACTGCGCTGTCAGACTTTACATCTCTAATTATTTACCTTATCTAAATTTTCATCGGGGCAAATAATCTTCAAAAACTCTAGCCGTAGCAGGCTTTGGAATTAGCCGTTATGTTGATTTGGTTTTCGTAAGAATGGTCAGTCTCCACGCAGCACGCCGGGAGTCGCCGTCTCCACGCAGCTCGCCGGGAGTCGCCAGTCTCCTCGCAGCACGCGGGAGCACAGTCTCCACGCAAGCACGCCGGGGAGACACCAGTCTCCGCCACAGCACGCCGGGAGGACACCAGTCTCCTCGCAGCACGCCGGGAGACACCAGTCTCCACGCAGCAGCCGGGAGACACAGTCTCCACGCACGCACGCCGGGACGAACACCAAGTCTTCCAAGTAAGCACAGCCGGGGAGGACACCAGTTCCACGCAGCACGCCGGGAGGACTCCAGTCTCCAAGGCAGCACGCCGGGAACGACACCTGTCTTCCACGCAAAGCACGCCGGGAGGTCGCAGTCTCCACGCAGACGCCGGGAGTCGCCAGTCTCCCACGCAGGGCACGCCGGGAGTCGCCAGTCTCCCACGCTAGCACGCCCGGGAGTCGCCAGGTCTTCCCACGCAGGCAAGACGGAGACACCAGTCTCCACGCGCACGCCGGGAGAGCCACTGCACGCAGCACGCCGGGGAGACGCCAGTCTGCACGCTGCACGCCGGGGGGAGACGCCAGGTCTTGCACGCCAGCACGCCGGGAGACCGCCTGGTCTGGCCACCGCAAAGCACGCCGGGAGACGCCAGTCTGCACGCAGCACGCCGGGAGACGCCAGTCTGCACGCAGCACGCCGGGAGACGCCAGTCTGCACGCAGCACGCCGGGAGACGCCAGTCTGCCGCAGCACGCCGGGAGGAAGCCAGTCTGCACGCAGCACGCGGAGGACGCCAGTATGCACGCAGGCACGCCGGGAGACGCCCAAGTCTCCACGCAGCACGCCGGGAGGACGCAGTCTCCACGCAGCACGCGGGAGACGCCAGTCTCCACGCAGCACGCCGGGAGGACCGCCAGGGGTCTCCACGCTGCCACGCCGGGAGACGCCACAGTCTCACAAGCAGCACGCCGGGAGACGCCAGTTCTCCACGCAGCACGCCGGGAGACGCCAGTTCCAGCAGGACGCCGGGAGACGCCAGTCTCCACTGCAAGGACGGCCGGGAGACGACGTCTCAGCAGGACGCCGGGAGACCCAGTCTCACGCAGGACGCCGGGAGACGCCAGTCTCCACGCTAGCAGACGGGGAGGACGCCTGTCTCCACCAGCACGCCGGGAGACGACCATTCACGCAGCACGACGGGAGAGCCAGTCCTCCCGCAGCACGCGGGAGACGCCAGTCTCACGACAGCTACGCCGGGAGAAGCCTGTCTCCCACGCAGCACGCCGGGAGACGCCAGTCTCCCCGCAGCACGCCGGGAGACGCCAGTCTCCACGCCGCAGCACGCCGGGAGACGCAAAGTCTCAAGCAGCACGCCGGGAGACGCCATTCTCACCGCAGAACGCCGGGAGACGCCAGTTCCACGCAGCACGCCGGGAGACGCCAGTTCCTCCACGCAGCACGCGGGGACGCCAGGTATCCACGCAGCACGCCGGGAGACGCCAGTCTCCAGCAGCACGCCGGGAGAACGCCATTCTCCACGCAGCACGCGGGGAGAGCCAGTCCTCCACGCAGGCACAGCCGGGAGACGCCAGGTCTCCACGACTGCACGCGGGAGACGCCAGTACTCCACGCAGCACGCCGGGAGACGCCAGTCTCCACGCAGCACGCCGGGAGACGCCAGTCTCCACGCAGCACGCCGGGAGACGCCAGTCTCCACGCAGGCACGCCGGGGGAGACACCAGTCTCCACGCAAGCACCGCCGGGAGACACCAGTCTCCACGCAGCACGCCGTGGAGACAACCAGTCTCCACGCAGCACGCGAGGGAGAAACCTAGTCTCCACGCAGCACGCCGGGGAGACACAGTCTCCTCGCAGCACGGCCGGAGACACCAGTACTCCACGCAGCACGCCGGGAGACACCAAGGTCTCCACATTGTTTTTTATTTTTTTTTATTTTTTATAAGTTACCATTGTTTTATTAATCGTCTGGAAAGATGTGAATATTATTATCAATTTGTCCCAACTGAGGTAATGTACAGCGAATGATGTTATCCAGTCAGCCATTTTCACAGTTAAATAAGGGGACTAATAGCGAACCTGGACTTTGACGAATTCCAACTGACTGTCAGCATCTTTCAACACTCCACTGCACCACTGCCACCTGCACACTGCTCACCTGCACCTATACCACTTAGCCACTACCACCACCTGCTCCTATGCCACCTACAACACCACCCTACACCACTGCCACCTACACAATACACACCATGCACCTATATCCACTGCCCTATACAATGCACCTATACCACCTGCACTACTGCCACCTGACCATACAACACCTGCGCCACGAACACGTAAACATACATCTTACTTACCGCTAAAGACCACCTGCACCACAACCATTATCGCTTGCACCACCAGTACCTGAAACACCAACTAATACCTGAGTCACCACCAACCACGGTCCAGCACCTGATATTATCACTATTACCACCCCACCTTTGTCCACCACTTGTGTCACAATCAAGGTCTTCACCAATCATTTCCACTTACATCACAGTCACCATCACTACCACTTGCATCCCAGTCAACCCCCTGGCACAATCACATGGATTAACCAGGTAATATAACCTCCACGTATGTCCACTTAAACCTCCCCTAATCAACCACTGTCACACCACCCTCATACACCTGGTAAAAAGGGACACACTCATTGCCCAGAGAAAATATATTAAGGAAGGTATGGGTCATGGAACAGTTTCTCGAGCCAGTAGTGACAACGAGCACATTTTTTATATCTGCTGTTAATCTTGTTATCACACATCAAGTGGTGAAAATTTGAAGCCAAACAGCGCGTCTTTCATCGAGTACGAAGGTAACACGAAACCACTGGATGAACAATATCAGGCAAGGACTTTAAGGTCTTCCTTCAGGGAGTTATCAGGGTATACACATTGGGAATAGATACCGAAATATTGGTTTAGAGAGACATGGACGAAAACACTAGAACATGTGTATCAGAAAACGTTTTCGGTTCTGGGACCTTTGATGAAGGTTTCAGGGACTGAAATGTTTTTCTAATATGTTGTATTGTTTGCTTAGCGTGTTTTTCTAAACAGAGTTTTGATCATAAAAAAACACTGGACTCGGGTCATAGGGCAGGGGAATCCTCGCTTATTTAAAGTAACTCAGTATGCTACTGTGGGAGTGTAGATGATCTACCATGTTATCTGAGATCAACCCCTCTCCTATTAACTCCGATTATCTCTTCTCCAGCTCCATCCGCTCTCAGCCCATTTCAGCCCTCACATTATCTTAGCACTCTTCCCCCACTCAGTTCCCCCTCTCAGCACCTTTCCACTCTGTCCTATACTTTTTCAGTTTTTATCCCCTCCTCTCAGGCCCGTCCTTTCCTCTCAGCTACTTTATCGTCTCAGTCTTCACGCCCCCTCTTAGTTCTCCGTCTCTCAACACACCGACTTTCATTCACTGAAAACTAAACCACTAATGCCAAATTGTTCAGCGATGTATCAGAAAAAGTAATGCAAGGATCTATTCAGTATTAGAGTAATAGTTAGCTGCATTTATTAGTAGCAGTAGCAATAGTAGGTGTGCAGTAGCTGCAGAGAAAATAGTTGGTATGTGTTATATAGTGTTACTACTGCCAGCAGCAATCATCAGGAGGATATTAGTTTAATAGTAGTAAGTAGCTAGTAGTTAAGTAGTGGTAACTTGGGGTAAAAAGAAATTGGTGAAGAATAAAGGGATCAGTAATATTACTAATTTTAATGATTATAATTAATGACCAAATTCATGAAAAATAATCATATAATAACTTTTAAAAATGAAATTTTCTAAATTATGTTTTTTAAATATTAATCAAGATTAGCGAGTCCTTGTTGGGTGTGTGTTGGAGAGTGCATCCATCATTGTAAGTCCTCGCCTCAGTACTCTTCTCAATTCGACCCTCACATCAGGGTGGCCACGCTAGGCAACGAGTCTGTTGCTTTGGCATTTATCAGTGGTCAATGAGGGGGCGGTCCAGGGCAGGAATATTTTTGGTTGGAAATACCGGTGTACATCTGAAGTGGATTGTTTTTTTTTTTTATCAAAATCGCCATTTCTCTTTTTATGTTGTAGGTAATCTTGAAGGAACTGTTCCATAACAGTCATGAAGGCACTGTTCTATCACGATCATGAAAGCACTGTTCCAACACAAACATGAAAGCACTGTTCCATCACGTGGCAAGTCCATACTCAATCAGTGTCTTTCATGAGAGAATACACATTCTCCAACTTACTTCAACTACATCTTCCAGTCCTTTACGAAGATAATCGGAAGAGATTTGGTCACCTGTAACTAATAGGCTGGCTTGCCCATTAGCATACCTGCACAACCTTCCAACCGTTGAACTTTCTCACCTGTGAAACTAACAGACTTGTGTCCCTTGTTTTCCTCTCTCTATCATTGTTATTGAATTCGCCAGGGAAAATCACTTGACATGGGTCTTTGTTAAATTATGACACATGTAGAGATATTCTAGGCCCTTTGACAGAAGGGTCAAAAAAAGAACAAACTGATAGCAAAGGCCTTAGTAAATGTGGTCGTTGTTGTCGCTTTATAAGCTATAGCAAAAACCGGACCGTTGTCGTACCAGTGCTCTTCATAAGAACATAAGAAAGGAGGAACACTGCAGCAGGCTTCTTGGCCCATACTAGGTAGGTCCTTCACAGTCCATCCCATCGTTTCTCTCTTCCAGATTTCACAGATGGCCGACGAGATGAATGGCTGAGCGTAACAATGAGAACTACATTCACAACCGATTGGCCTTTTCTTTGGCCTACAATATGATACAAAAGCTCGCAAACCATAATGACAGGGGATCCAACTGTGGTAACCACGGGTATAAACTGTAGTGCTAAAAGTATGATTAAATTTTAAAGGAGAAAAGTAACACAAAATATTGATAAAGTTTCCAATTAAAAGTCAATTAGTGAAGGAGAGTGTGTTCCGCACCTCTGCAACAGCAGTCAACACAACAGTATAATATCATTCGTCTTTCAGTAAGCAGCGAAGAAGATTTTCGACTCCCTTGTAAAGGCTGACCATGAATGGATTATAACAGAAAGAGGAGTGATAAGAGGAATTACACAATATAATAAAGGAACCGCAAAGAGATAGAGAGAGAGAGAGAGAGCAAAGCGGTATATGTTTTAAAATATGTAGACAGAGACATACCAGTGAAGACTGAATCAAAAAAGTTAATTTAGGGAATACTAGCCAGGGAATCTCATCACAAGGACATAAAAGATGCACTGAAGTTTGAAATATAAAAGGGATAATGAAACTCTAAAACACATCGTTTGTAAGTATCTGGAGAGAAGAAGAAAGGGACTAGACGCACAGACAACACAGAGAGAGAAAGAGAGAAGACTGGGGAGTAGGAGAGAGCTAGAAGCACAGACAACCACAGAGAGAGAAGACTGGGGAGTAGGAGAGAAGCTAGAAGCACAGACAACCACAGAGAGAGAAAAAGACTGGGGAGTAGGAGAGAAGTAGATGCACAGACTACACAGAGAGAGAAGACTGGAGAGTCCAGTAGGAGAGAAGCTAGAAGCTCAGGGGACTCTACACAGAGGAGAAGACTGGGGAGTGGAGAGAGCCTAGAAGAAGCACAGACAACACAGAGAGAGGAAGACTGGGGAGTAGGAGAGAAGCTAGAAGCACAGGGACAACACAGAGAGGAGAAGACTGGGGAGTAGGAGAGAAGCTGAAGCACAGACAACACAGGGAGAGAAGGACTGGGGAGTAGGAGGAAGCTAGAAGCAACAGACAACACAGAGAGAGAAGAACTGGGGAGTAGGAGAGTAAGCTAGAAGCACAGCAACACAGTGAGAGAAGGACTTGGGGAGTAGGAGAGAAGCTAGAGCACAGACTACCACAGAGAGAGAAGACTGGGGAGTATCTCGGACATAAGAGAAACATGCTAGAAGCACAGACAACACAGAGAGAGAAGACTGGGGAGAAGGAGAGAAGCTGAAGCACAGACAACACAGGGAGAGATGACTGAGGTGTTTGGAGAGAACTAGAAGCACAGGACAAAACACAGAGAGAGAAGACTGGTGAGTAGGAGGAGAAGCTAGAAGCACAGACAATCGAGAGAGATGACTGGGGAGTAGGAGAGAAGCTAGAAGCACAGACTAACAGAGGAGAGAAGACTGGGAGTAGGAGAGAAGCTAGAAGCACAGACTACACAGAGAGAGACACTGGGGAGTAGGAGAGCTAGAAGCACAGACTACACAGAGGTGAGAAGACTGGGGAGTAGGAGAGAAGCTAGAAGCAAAACACTTTCCGAGCCGAAAGGGGAAAGGGAATATTTTTAAACCAATTTAAATGTTTGAAGGCTAAATAATAATAAAAAAATCGAGTAATCTCTCTTTTCCTCACAAAAAAATTACTATTTTCGGCCATATTGTTTCACAGTGTATACGAACAATCATATATTCTGTATTTTGTTGAATTATACAAAATTAGGCCATAACGATTTTCGAACTTAACTCATATTTTCATTAGTGAATTATTTTTTTTTTTAACTATTTTTGTATTATTTTGTAATAGGGATAACTTTGAAAAGACACCCAACAGTAGACCAAAATTATTGTGTATTTTGACAAAAAATTGAAGTCTGTGAAGCCCTATAGAAAGCAACTGATCAGGGACTGATATCCATCGTTATAAAGGAAGCAAGTGATCAGGGACTGACATCAACCACTTTATACGTAGTAAATGATTAGGAAATGACATCAGGAATACATAAGCGCACGCACGCACGCACACACACACACACACACACACACACACACACACACACACACTTGGACTGCAAGAAGGCCTTCGACACACACAGTTCCTCACAAGTGATTAGTGCAGAATCTAGAGGATCAGGCACGTATAACAGGAAGGGCACTGCAATGGATCAGAGAATACCTGACAGGGAGACAACAGCGAGTCATGGTACGTGATGAGGTATCACAGTGGGTGCCTGTGACGAGTGGGGTCCCACAGGGGTCAGTCCTGGGACCAGTGCTATTCTTGGTATATGTGAATGACATGACGGAAGGGATAGACTCAGAAGTGTCCCTGTTTGCAGATGATGTGAAGTTAATGAGGAGAATTAAATCAGATGAGGATCAGGCAGGTCTACAAAGAGACCTGGACAGGTTAAACGCGCAGTCCAGCAACTGGCTCCTAGAATTTAACCCCGCCAAATGCAGTCATGAAGATCGGGGGAGGGCAAAGAAGATCGCAGACAGAGTATAGGCTAAGAGGACAAAGACTGCAAATCTCACTCAAGGAGAAAGATCTAAGGGTGAGCCTAATACCGAGCACGTCACCGGAAGCACACATTAACCAGATAATTGCTGCGGCATATGGGCGCCTGGCAAACCTGTGAACAGCGTTCCGATACCTCAGTAAAGAATCGTTCAAGACTCTATACACTGTGTACGTCAGGCCCATACCAGAGTGCGCGGCACCAGTTTGGAACCCACACCTGGTCAAGCACGTCAAGAAATTAGAGAAAGTGCAAAGGTCTGCAACAAGGCTGGCTCCAGAGCTAAGGGGAATGTCCTACGAAGAAAGGTTAAGGGAAATCGGTCTGACGACACTGGAGGACAGGAGGGTCAGGGGTGACATGATAACGACATACAAAATACTGCGTGGAATAGATAAGGTGGACAGAGATAGGATGTTCCAGGGATGGGACACAGAAACAAGGGGTCACAATTGGACGTTAAAGACTCAGATGAGTCAAAGGAATGTTAGGAAGTATTTCTTCAGTCACAGAGTTGTTAGGAAGTGGAATAGTCTGGCAAGTAATGTAGTGGAGGCAGGAACCATACATAATTTCAAGACGAAGTATGATAAATCTCATGGAGCAGGGAGAGGAAAGACCCAGTAGCGGTTAGTGAAGAGGCGGGGCCAGGAGCAGAGTCTCTACCCCTGCAACCACGATTAGGCGAGTACGTACACACACACACACACACACACACACACACACACACACACACAAAACTTAAGACCCCAAAAAGCATTGATGTCATTACTAAGGAAATAGTAATAACACGATTACAAACCACGGAACGGGGTGGGGTTAGAACCCATGGAGAGGAAGGCATAAAACTACATTGACTGGCTTGAAAATATATTGGTTATCAGCTGTGTATCAAAATCTTCAATAGCACAAATACTGTTCTTCACCGTTCATGGTCAACAGTAGCATTCAGAACTTGTAGGAAGCGAAACAGAAAACGTCACTATCAAATGAATGAGGTGGCAGCAGTCCTTCGTAAAGGACGTCTAGCAAGTTGATGAAAATTACACACATAAGCAACATCTGTGTATCTTTAATGTAGACGTTTCGCCATCCAGTGGCTTTATCAATACAAATTCTAGGACATAATTTGAAGGCAGTCATGAGGTAATTAGTCCCTCAGCCTTGGAGGTGATGTGAAGACCACCGTCGTCGGTGGTCTTGTGCCAAATTCTGTTGCTCGTAGAACTGAGGATACAGCAGGCAAACAATACATTTTTCACGCACTTGATGAATCGAATGATGTGAGTGACAATCACAACTCTTAGTATTCAACCGTGGCGTCGACAATGAATATCACACAAGAATTAGCATCAATGTACAGCATGCACAACACAGGAACCGGAGAAAGCACCTTCAAAGAATTGCAAAAACACAAAACTGTATTAGAATATAACCTGGAGTGGAATAAACTGCAATGCCTGACAACTTATAGAAGGAAGAGCATGTCTGGGGTGAAGAAAGGTTTGGTTGGACAAATCACAAAACTTGTGAGGATGGTGGATTTTCAAAGCCCATGTTTCCGCATTGCGTTATCCATCAGCTTGTACTGTGAAGACAAATTTGGGGATATGTCTTGCGTTCTGAAACCTGTTGTTTCGATCTCACGGGCTTAATCATCGCCAGTTTCGTGATTTCCTGAAAGAAATTGATTCTGATTTCGTTGACTTGCCTTAATATACAGCAGTACGACAGCTTAGTTGTGGAAAGGTTCTATCACGGTTCTTTCATCTCAGAAATGAAACTGATTCATTTCTCACAGAGAAGAACTGATCCGAACCACTTTTATCAAACTCTGACTGGCTTTGGAAATTGGCATTTTTTTTTTTGCAGACTTTACAAGCCAAATGAATCAATTGACTCTGAAGTTGTACGGTGAAACAGATTTGATTTGCGATTTATTCACTCATATCCAGTATTGTGTGTATTACGCATGTGTAGTGTATATACTTGAAATAATATTCATTCTATTGAAAATATTCTTAATTCACTATGGCAAAGGAATGAGCAATTGTGGTGATACAATATACAGTAAAAAACAAGTATATTCATACATATTAACACTATGGTGATACAGTATACTGTAAGAAACAAGTATATTCATATTATATAGTAAGAAACAAGTATGCATACACTAACATTCAAAAGTAAAATTCTTATTATTACACAGACAACAAACCGCTGGCCATAAAGAAGGTATTCAACTGGTAATGATGTAATAACTATATATTTTGTTGAAGCGCTTAAGGCCAAATGTTTAAGCTAGGGACATGTTCTTCCTTACGCCACGACGAGTTTCAATAATTAATCTGGAACTGGGAAAACATTCAAGAATCTCTAGCATTGGTCACGGTTTAATTTGGGGGAAGATGTAGAGGGTAATGTTGTCGAGGTGCTGCCTGGCCCAGACTCCTTCATTCATATTCATAAACTTGTCTGGTCCTTTTATGACTCCTAAAGATAATTAAAAATTTGCTTTTGATTAAGCTCAGTTCACGAGAGTTAATTGTTGTGTTTTTTGTCCCTCGTCTGAGTTTAAGAAGAAGGTGTGTGTGAGAGGAATTGTTGCTAGCTAATCTTAAAACCTACCAAGTTCTAACACTGTGATAACACCTTCTAAATTCTGCTTCAGTAAAGGTGAGCATACGAGTATTTATTATTAGATAAGATGTCTAGGATCCTGCCAGGTGCTACCTCTGTGATAGTACTAATTAGAACTTGGTAATGTGAGGGACAGAACCTGTTATTATTCAGGGTATCTTTAATCCTGTCATCCCTAAGTCAGTGATGGAACTTGGAAGACCGATCTCGTCTCTTTGATGGTATTTGGCACCATCATTCACACTATTACTGTCTTGCCAGAGGTGCATAGATACAACAGTTTAGATGTCCCTCTAAACAGCAGATATCCCAAACCCCTCCTTTAGACTGCAGGCCCTGTATTTCCCACCTCCAGTAATGTAGGAGGGCCTCGTTTATACAGCAGGTCAGGTTCCGGGCTGCTGGTGTAAAGCAAAAATCGCTGCAAAGTGAATCATAGCTTTTTTTCACTTGAAAAGTCACATAAAAGGCTGATAACATGTTTACATTATCATATATTAAGTGAGCATTATAGCTAGGCTTAAAAATCTATATACAGTAAACACATTACCTTTTTTTTCAACGAACCAGCCGTATCCCACCGAGGACGCATTACTTACCTTAAAATATTTTTGTTCTTAGATTCTAGTGAGTGCTGAATATATTTATTTAGGAAGTCTGAATAAATGAAGAATGGGTATAATTGAAAACCACTGTATTAGTAAAACGCTGGAAAGCAAAGTGCTGTAAAGCAGGGCCTGCCTATATTAGGAATTATTTTATACATTCCTTTGGCATATTTCATTATTTCTGCCCTTGAAAGGGGCTGTGTGTGCTGGTGAAGGGTTCTCAGTCCAAATAGTTGGATCTGCCCTCCCCTTGGATCAAACTTAATTGCCTCCTGTTCCATAAGCACTATGATCCCTGTAGGTTTAGCGATTTCACATGACAGTAATCATAAGTACTGTATAGTTATTCATTTAGCACCTTGAATTGTCTGAATGCCTTTCATTTCCCCAGGCACTGTATGACCCCCATGGGTTTAGTGCTTCCCCATGAATGTAATAATATAATATTCATTTAGTAAATTCATCCATCTCTGATGACATTCATGCAACCTGACAACATCTGTAATATTTTTATTTTTTTATTATCACACTGGCCGATTCCTAGATAATTGTATAATTATCTATAAGTCTGTTTGCTAGGGATGGGACAGTACCAAATATTTTGCCAATACTAATGGTACCTTTCAGAGTCTGTTACTGGGATGATACCTAACATATTCTGCCTCTATGATGGTAGCTACCAGATCATACCACCATCATGGTACCTGTCAGATCCTGCCACTGTGTACCTGTCAGATCCTGCCACTGTGTTGGTGCCTGCTGGAACCTGCCACTGTGATTGTATTGCCAGATAATGACAGTCTTGGTACCTGCCAGGTACTGCCACTCGGACTGTACCTACCTGAACTGGATACATCACTCACATGATGCTGCTGGTAGTCTCACTCACATGATGCCGGTAGTTTCCCTCACATGATGCCCGTAGACTCACATGCTGCTGGTAGTTTCACTAGCATGATCCTGGTAGCATCACATGATGTTGGTAGCCGCAGAGCCGCATGCTGCTAGTGGCCTCAGAGGTCTGAGCTTCGCTAAGACCTCTGCAACACAATTGTCCTCAAAGATTTGTTAAGTTATACCATGAATTAAGGAAAGTCTAGACTTCACCTTACGAAACAGACATAGCAAATGAGATAGTAATTATGGACAAGGTAGATTATAGGGGAGAAACTAAACATGAGACGGAAACTGACGCGCCTCTGGAAGGTTATGCGGTACATTCCAGCAGTCTTACTGCTATGGGTGACCAATAAACAGAGAAATTTTTTAATTAAACTGAAAAACTAAAACATGGTTTTCTGTTTTCTCTAAAATAATTCATAATTATTTTACCCAGACGACCAAAATTATTTACTTTACTCATTATTATTTTTTATTATTATTGCTATGGGGAAACTCAAAACCCGGAAAATGGGAGGCAATCAAGTTAGATCGAAGGAAGGAGACAATGAGAAGCTCAGTTCCTTGGATCAGGATCCACTCGCCAGCGTCAAGGAACCTCCATTCAGGGCACTTACTCAGTAACAAATGTTATATTATTCTGAGCCTCACTGGACTTCAGTTCTCGATAGTTTTTTGTGACAAATTTTTGTTTCACCATTATATGTTATATTCTACTGATTTTCTATGTCACGGTGTCACAAGGATTTTTTATATTCACTGCTGACACTAGTCAGCTGACCTGTGTCCTGACAAGTGTTAGCACACTAGTCTGTAATGTTTAGGACTCACCTACCGTGGGTTCGAGTCCCACCCGTTCTGACTTTTTAAGAGGTGCTAGTGAAGGATGGTGTGTCTGATATCTGATGTAACTGAACCTTCAAGTAAAGACAGAGCTGGAGGAAGCTTCAAGACAGAGCTACAGGAAGCTTCAAGACAGAGCTACAGGAAGCTTCAAGACAGAGCTACAGGAAGCTTCAAGACAGAGCTACAGGAAGCTTCAAGACAGAGCTACAGGAAGCTTCAAGACAGAGCTACAGGAAGCTTCAAGACAGAGCTACAGGAAGCTTCAAGACAGAGCTACAGGAAGCTTCAAGACAGAGCTGGAGGAAGCTTGGATAAAGCGGCAACATCTTAGAGACACTATGCTACCTCAGCAGGAGTGACTGTTGTGTCAGTTCATCTTAAGAGACTTTCTATAGATTCCAACTGCCGGTGAGGGGCTTTTGACAAATAGAATTGGACACGTATTCTCCTTCCTTGGATCACGTCCGGATGCCTCCCATTCCTCACAGGCGCTGCATGACACCTACAAGTTTAGCGCTCCCCAATGAATGTAATAATAATGTTCCAATTCAACATAATCTGACTATTAACAAGAGATACATGAACTTCACAGGGAACCTTCCAAATATTACCAAGGGTGGACATTAATCACTGAGATTTCATTGAAATTTTGTCTATTTTTTCCCTCCCTTCTCTATTATTGCTGGAAATTTTATAAAAGTATTAATCTATTGACTCAAGGGAGTAACTTCAGCTCTTGTTACGGACATCGTCGATACAGACCCATGGCGGGTTGAGAGACGAATTCCTGGACTGACAATGTGTGAGACTGTAACAGTTCTTGAGATGGGTGGTTCATTCCCTAGCACCGTGATGGTGGGTTAGTAAGCTGGGTAAGCCATCCCTGTACACCGTGATGGTGGGTTAGTGAGCTGGGTAAGCCATCCCTGTACACCGTGATGGAGGGTTAGTGAGCTAGGTAAGCCATCCTTGTACATTATAATAGCGGGTTAGTGAGCTGGGTAAGCCATCCTCGTACATTATAATAGTGGGTTAGTGAGCAAGGTAAGCCATCCCTCTCATTATAATCGTGGGTTAGTGAGGAGGGTAAGCCATCACTGCACGCTGCTGCCACGATGATGAGAGTGCAGTAACTCTCCCGAGGATACTGGCCTGAGGCTCAACCCTTCACGTCATTTATAACTAAAATGATAACATCAGCATGTGTGTGGCAGCCGTGAGCCGCGTTGCGCCGCGCACTGCGCTGTCAGCTTTACAATCTCTAATTATTTACCTTATCTAAATTTTCATCGGGGCAAAATCTTAAAAACCTCTAGCCGTAGCAGGCTTAGACTTAGCGTTATGTTGATTTGGTTCTCGTAAGAATGGTCAGTCTCCACGCAGCACGCCGGGAGTCGCCAGTCTCCACGCAGCACGCCGGGAGTCGCCAGTCTCCACGCAGCACGCCGGGAGACACCAGTCTCCACGCAGCACGCCGGGAGTCGCCAGTCTCCACGCAGCACGCGGAATTTCGCCAGTCTCCACGCAGCACGCCGGGAGACACCAGTCTCCACGCAGCACGCCGGGAGACACCAGTCTCCACGCAGCACGCCGGGAGACACCAGTCTCCACGCAGCACGCCGGGAGACACCAGTCTCCACGCAGCACGCCGGGAGACACCAGTCTCCACGCAGCACGCCGGGAGACACCAGTCTCCACGCAGCACGCCGGGAGACACCAGTCTCCACGCAGCACGCCGGGAGACACCAGTCTCCACGCAGCACGCCGGGAGACACCAGTCCCCACGCAGCACGCCGGGAGACACCAGTCTCCACGCAGCACGCCGGGAGACACCAGTCTCCACGCAGCACGCCGGGAGACACCAGTCTCCACGCAGCACGCCGGGAGACACCAGTCTCCACATTGTTTTTTATTTTTTTTTATTTTTTATAAGTACCATAGTTCTTATTAATCGTCTGGAAGATGTGAATATTATTATCAATTTGTGAGGTAATGTACAGCGAATGATGTTATCAAGTCAGCCATTTTCACGGTAAATAAGGACTAATAGCGAACCTGGACTTTGACGAATTCCAACTGACTGTTAGCACTATCACCACCACCACCTGCACCACTGCCACCTGCACCTATACCACTTACGCCACTACCACCACCTGCACCTATGCCACCTACACCACCACCTACACCACTGCCACCTACACCACTACCACCACCTGCACCTATACCACTGCACCTATACCACTGCACCTATACCACCTGCACTACTGCCACCTGCACCACTACCACCACCTGCGCCACGAACACGAACACTACATCTTTACTACCGCTAAAGATCCACCTGCACCACCACCAATATCGCTTGCACCACCAGTACCTGAACCACCACCAATACCTGAGTCACCACCACCACGGTCACCAGCACCTGCATTATCACTATTACCAACACCACTTGACCACCACTTGTGTCACAATCAATGTCTACACCATCATTACCACTTACATCACAGTCACCATCACTACCACTTGCATCCCAGTCACCACCTGCACCATCACATGATTAACCATGATCTACACCATTATGTCCACTTACACCTCCACCATCACCACTGTCACACCACCCTTATACACCTGGTAAAAAGACACACACAATTGCCCAGAGAAAATATATTAAGACGTTTGGGTCATGGAACATGTTTCTCGAGCCAGTAGTGACAACGAGCACAGTTATACTTGTGTAATCTAGTTATCACACATCAGTGGTGAAAATTTGAAGCCAACCAGACGAGTCTTTCTCGAGCTACGAAGGTAACACGAAACACTGGATGAACAATATCAGGCAAGTACTTTAAGGTCTTCCTTCAGGGATGTATCAGGGTATACACATTGGGAATAGATACCGAAATATTGGTTTAGAAAGACATGTACGGAAACACTAGAACATGTGTATCAGAAAACGTTTCGGTTCTGGGACCTTGATGAAGGTTTCAGGACTGAAATGTTTTCTAATATGTTGTATTGTTTGCTTGCGTGTTTTTCTAAACCAGAGATTTATCATAAAAAAACACTGGACCTCGGGTCATAGGGCAGGGCATCCGCGCTTTTTAAAGTAACTCAGTATGCTACTGTGAGTGTAGATGCTCTACCATGTTATCTGAGATCAACCCTCTCTCCTATTAACTCGCTTATCTCTTCTCAGCTCCATCCTCTCTCAGCCCCATTTCAGCCCTCCACATCTACTCTTAGCACCTTCCCCACTCAGTTCCCTCCTCTCAGCCCCTTTCCCACTCTGTCCTAACTTTTTCAGTTTTTCCCCCTCCTCTCAGGCCCGTCCTTTCCTCTCAGCTACCTCTTATCGTCTCAGTCATCACTCCTCTTAGTTCTCCGTCTCTCAACACACCGCTTCATTCACTGAAAACAAACACTAATGCAAATTGTTCAGCGATGTATCAGAAAAAGTAATGCAAGGATCTATACAGTATTAGTAGTAATAGTAGCAGCATTATTAGTAGCAGTAGCAATAGTAGGTGTGCAGTAGCAGCAGAGAAAATAGTGGTATGTGTAAATATAGTGTTACTACTACCAGCAGCAACATCAGGAGGAATATTAGTATAAATAGTAGTAGTAGTAGTGGTAACAGGGGTAAAAAGAAATAGGAGAAGAATAAAGGGATCATGATAATATTACTAATTTTAATGATTATAATAATGACAACTTCATGAAAAATAATCATATAATAACTTTTAAAAATGAATTTTTCTAAATAATGTTTTTAAAAATTACTCAAGATTAGCGAGTCCTTGTTGGGTGTGTGTAGGAGAGTGCATCCATCAATGTAAGTCTCGCCTCAGTACTCTCTCACTTCGACCCTCCACACTCAGGGTGGCACGCTGGCAACGAGTCTGTTGCTTTGGCATTTATCAGTGGTCAATGAGGGGGCGGTCCAGGGCAGGAATATTTTTGGTTGGAAATACCGGTGTACATCTGAAGTGGATTGTTTTTTTTTTTTATCAAAATCGCCATTTCTCTTTTTATGTTGTAGGTAATCTTAAAGGAAACTGTTCCTAACAGCATAAAAGGCATTTTTCTACACGATCATGAAAGCACTTTTCCCCAACAAAAACAAAAAAGACTGTTCCTCACGTGGAAAGCCCAAACTCAATCAGTGTCTTTAAGAAGAATACACATTCCCCAACTTACTTCAAACACATCCCAGTCCTTTACGAAGATAAGGGAAAGATTTGGTCCCCTGTAACAAATGGGCGGCTTCCCCTTTAGCATCCTGCAAACCCTTTCCCAACCGTTGAACTTTCTCACCGGGAAAAATAACGACTTTTGTCCCTTGTTTCCTCTCTTACATTTTTATTGAATTCGCCAGGGAAAATCATTGACATGGGTCTTTTTTAAATTATGACACAGGGTAGAAAATTTTCTAGGCCCTTTGACAAAATGTAAAAAATCAACTGTGCAAGCCTAGAAAAAAGGGGGTCTTTGTTTTTCGTATTATAGTATAGCAAAACGAGTCGGGCTTCCCAGTCTCTCTAAAACAAAAAAAGGGAGGAACACGCGGGGCAGGCTTTTTGGGCCTGGTTGGTAGGCCCTTCCAGTCCACCCCATCTTTTCTCTCTTCCAGATTTCCAGAGGGCCCCGACGAGTGAAGGCTGAGCGTAAAATGAGAACTACTTCACAACCCATTGGCCTTTTCTTTGGCCCAATAATCAAAAATCGCAAACCAAAAACAGGGATCCCCTGGGTAAACCCCGGGTAAACGTGTGCTAAAAGTTGTTAAATTTTAAGGGGAAAAGTTAACACAAAATATTGATAAAGTTTTCCCAATTTAAAAACAATTAGTGAAGGAGGGTGTTTCCGCACCTCTGCAACAGCAGTCAAACAAAAGTATAAAAACATTTGCTTTCATAAGCAGCGAAGAAGATTTTTGCCCTGTAAAGGTGACCAGAATGGATTTTTAAAAGAAAGAGGTGGATAAAAAGGGGGAAATTTCACAATATAATAAAGGCCGCAAAAAGATGAGAGAGAGAGAGAGACAAAACGGTATATGTTTTAAAATTTTAACAAGGGGCCCAGTGAAGACTGATCAAAAAAATTAATTTAGGAATATAGCCAGGGGAAACTCATACAAGGACATAAAAAATGCATAAAATTGAAAATAAAGATAAATGAACTCTAAAAACACATCGTGTAAGTATCTGAGAGAAGAAGAAAGACTAGACGCACAGACAACACAGAGAGAGAAGACTGGGGAGTAGGAGAGAAGCTAGAAGCACAGACAACACAGAGAGAGAAGACTGGGGAGTAGGAGAGAAGCTAGAAGCACAGACAACACAGAGAGAGAAGACTGGGGAGTAGGAGAGAAGCTAGAAGCACAGACTACACAGAGAGAGAAGACTGGGGAGTAGGAGAGAAGCTAGAAGCACAGACTACACAGAGAGAGAAGACTGGGGAGTAGGAGAGAAGCTAGAAGCACAGACAACACAGAGAGAGAAGACTGGGGAGTAGGAGAGAAGCTAGAAGCACAGACAACACAGAGAGAGAAGACTGGGGAGTAGGAGAGAAGCTAGAAGCACAGACAACACAGAGAGAGAAGACTGGGGAGTAGGAGAGAAGCTAGAAGCACAGACAACACAGAGAGAGAAGACTGGGGAGTAGGAGAGAAGCTAGAAGCACAGACAACACAGAGAGAGAGAAGACTGGGGAGTAGGAGAGAAGCTAGAAGCACAGACACACAGAGAGAGAAGACTGGGGAGTAGGAGAGAAGCTAGAAGCACAGACTAACACAGAGAGAGAAGACTGGGGAGTAGGAGAGAAGCTAGAAGCACAGACTACACAGAGAGAGAAACTGGGGAGTAGGAGAGAAGCTAGAAGCACAGACTACACAGAGAGAGAAGACTGGGGAGTAGGAGAGAAGCTAGAAGCACAGACAACACAGAGAGAGAAGACTGGGGAGTAGGAGAGAAGCTAGAAGCACAGACTACACAGAGAGAGAAGACTGGGGAGTAGGAGAGAAGCTAGAAGCACAGACTACACAGGAGAGAAGACTGGGGAGTAGAGAAGAAGCTAGAAGCACAGACTACACAGAGAGAGAAGACTGGGGAGTAGGAGAGAAGCTAGAAGCACAGACAACACAGAGAGAGAAGACTGGGGAGTAGGAGAGAAGCTAGAAGCACAGACTACACAGAGAGAGAAGACTGGGGAGTAGGAGAGAAGCTAGAAGCACAGACAACACAGAGAGAGAAGACTGGGGAGTAGGAGAGAAGCTAGAAGCACAGACTACACAGAGAGAGAAGACTGGGGAGTAGGAGAGAAGCTAGAAGCACAGACAACACAGAGAGAGAAGACTGGGGAGTAGGAGAGAAGCTAGAAGCACAGACAACACAGAGAGAGAAGACTGGGGAGTAGAGAGAGAAGCTAGAAGCACAGACAACACAGAGAGAGAAGACTGGGGAGTAGGAGAGAAGCTAGAAGCACAGACAACACAGAGAGAGAAGACTGGGGAGTAGGAGAGAAGCTAGAAGCACAGATCAACACAGAGAGAGAAGACTGGGGAGTAGGAGAGAAGCTAGAAGCACAGACACACAGAGAGAGAAGACTGGGGAGTAGGAGAGAAGCTAGAAGCACAGACAACACAGGAGAGAAGACTGGGGAGTAGGAGAGAAGCTAGAAGCACAGACTACACAGAGAGAGAAGACTGGGGAGTAGGAGAGAAGCTAGAAGCACAGCAACACAGAGAGAGAAGACTGGGGAGTAGGAGAGAAGCTAGAAGCACAGACAACACAGGGAGAGAAGACTGGGGAGTAGGAGAGAAGCTAGAAGCACAGACAACACAGGGAGAGAAGACTGGGAGTAGGAGAGAAGCTAGAAGCACAGACTACACAGAGAGAGAAGACTGGGGAGTAGGAGAGAAGCTAGAAGCACAGACAACACAGGAGAGAGAAGACTGGGGAGTAGGAGAGAAGCTAGAAGCACAGACAACACAGAGAGAGAAGACTGGGGAGTAGGAGAGAAGCTAGAAGCACAGACTAACACAGAGAGAGAAGACTGGGGAGTAGGAGAGAAGCTAGAAGCACAGACTACACAGAGAGAGAAGACTGGGGAGTAGGAGAGAAGCTAGAAGCACAGACAACACAGGGAGAGAAGACTGGGGAGTAGGAGAGAAGCTAGAAGCACAGACAACACAGGGAGAGAAGACTGGGGAGTAGGAGAGAAGCTAGAAGCACAGACACACAGGGAGAGAAGACTGGGGAGTAGGAGAGAAGCTAGAAGCACAGACTACACAGAGAGAGAAGACTGGGGAGTAGGAGAGAAGCTAGAAGCACAGACTAACACAGAGAGAGAAGACTGGGGAGTAGGAGAGAAGCTAGAAGCACAGACAACACAGGGAGAGAAGACTGGGGAGTAGGAGAGAAGCTAGAAGCACAGACTACACAGAGAGAGAAGACTGGGGAGTAGGAGAGAAGCTAGAAGCACAGACTACACAGAGAGAGAAGACTGGGGAGTAGGAGAGAAGCTAGAAGCACAGACAACACAGGAGAGAGAAGACTGGGGAGTAGGAGAGAAGCTAGAAGCACAGACTACACAGAGAGAGAAGACTGGGGAGTAGGAGAGAAGCTAGAAGCACAGACACACAGGAGAGAAGACTGGGGAGTAGGAGAGAAGCTAGAAGCACAGACTACACAGGAGAGAAGACTGGGGAGTAGGAGAGAAGCTAGAAGCACAGACTACACAGAGAGAGAAGACTGGGGAGTAGGAGAGAAGCTAGAAGCACAGACACACAGAGAGAGAAGACTGGGGAGTAGGAGAGAAGCTAGAAGCACAGACTACACAGAGAGAGAAGACTGGGGAGTAGGAGAGAAGCTAGAAGCACAGACAACACAGGAGAGAAGACTGGGGAGTAGGAGAGAAGCTAGAAGCACAGACTACACAGAGAGAGAAGACTGGGGAGTAGGAGAGAAGCTAGAAGCACAGACTAACACAGGAGAGAAGACTGGGGAGTAGGAGAGAAGCTAGACGCACAGACAAACAAGGAGAGAAGACTGGGGAGTAGTTAGAGAAGCTAGAAGCACAGACTACACAGAGAGAGAAGACTGGGGAGTAGGAGAGAAGCTAGAAGCACAGACTACACAGAGAGAGAAGACTGGGGAGTAGGAGAGAAGCTATAAGCACAGACAACACAGGGAGAGAAGACTGGGGAGTAGGAGAGAAGCTAGAAGGTGACACAATGCAAAAGGATAGAGAGTCACTAGGCAAGCTCACAGCAGAGACAAGACTCGGAACCTGTGAGGCACAACTACAGTCACAAGATCAGCCATGCTATCACAGTTAATAAACAAATCCCAGGCAATTTTCTGGAGTAGGTAAGTCCAAACAAATACGAAGCACACTGAGATTCTACGGAGAATATTGCCGATTTCACCAGAGATGATGGTGAAGGAAGCAGAGCTCCCCGTTTTTTACAGTGAGACAAAGGTAGATACGGGAGTAGAAGATTCACTAGAATGCAGACTTAACATCAAGAGAGAACTGGGGGTGGTATGACTGTGCTCTGATACAGAGAGAGAGAGAACTTGCGCACCCTAGGAAGATACTATAAGACATCACATTAGAAACGTATTGGGTGCAGTAGGATGGTGTCTTTAGTGAACAATGTCCTAAAGGATGATTCACGAGCAAGTACAGCAAGACAGTCGTAACTGTCGGCCATCGAACTAGTCACTAGTCGCCGCTGTAACACGAAATAGGTTCGAATGGAAAATATGCGAGAATGCTAAACTTATTCTTGGTGAGGTAAAGACAATGGGTCCTGTCAATTTTTTCGCGATGGTAAGTGGTCAGTTGCCACTCAGTTACGAGTTAAGTTCCAGTGGTTTAGCCTTCCTCTTTCTGGGTGACAGAACTGCCAAATGCTACCTCTTCCATGCTGATTGGAGCGCGATATCAAAAAAAGCAACAGAGGGATGTGTTCCCCAGAACTTCTATCCTTGAACTCGGCGGCAATGCCAACCTCAAGGAAGTTCCTTGATTTGGTGAGGCTGGTTGAATTTTACGCGAATGGTATCTGTGTTCCAGTTCCGAATTAAGCTGAATGTTTCCACTCCCCCCCAGGCGACTGTATGAATCCCCGGTTTCATGCGCTTCCTGATGATTATAAAATAAAACGGGGCATTGAAGTCGAAGCAAATACTTTTGCCAGACGCGGTACATATGCCTAAAGGAAGCCTAAGTAGGTAAGGGGCTCTTGATTTAGGAAATTGGATCTGTGTTCCAGTTCCCCGAATTAAGCCTGAATGCCTTCCACATCCCCCCCCAGGCGCTGTATAATCCTCCGGGTTTAGCGCTTTCCCTTGATTATAATAATAATAATCGGCGGCATATGAAGTCGAAGCAAATACTTTTGCCAGACGCGGTACATTTATGAATAAAGAACCTACAGGTAACGAAATTAAAGGAGGCTATAATGTGAAGAAATTAAAAGTTCTTTAGAAATTACGACACCAGAATCACACAGCTGCTGAAAGGGGCCAGCATATTTGAAATACGAAAAGAGGCTGTTGCGGCCCCCTGCCAAACTACCGGTTAAATGGTTAACCTGCCGGCCGGCAGTACCACTGGGTACGTCATCAAACCCAATGTGGGGACTGCTGAGCCGGCCTTAGCAGCAATAAGTACCTGAACACCTCACGGTACGCACCGCAGCAGTAGTTACCAGAACACCTAATGGTACACATCTACTGGCAGTAGAGAGTATTCTACTGGCTTCTACTGATTTTAGAAGAACCGCTCACCGCAGCTCACTGAGTCTGATGGCCTCAGTTACTTGACGGCCGCACTCAGTGAGCTTGCGGTGTGTCAATTGGTCTTGAAGGCGGTAGATAGTACTCACCAGACCATCTTACGGTGTACTTCTACAAGCCTTAGAGAGTATTTACAGGACTACCGGTGATGTCTGCGGACTCACTGCCTACGCTGGTTAACTGTGGGCCGGAGTCATCTGATGCTGTTTTAGTGGGACATTACAAGAAGAAAAGGTTGGAGTGTTACACTGAACTGGGCTAGGACCGTAGTGTGACACTTAGGGAAGTATGATGGAGTGGAACACTGAGATATGCTACAGGACCGTAGTGGAACACTGAGAAGAAAAGGGTGTCTTGTGACACTGAAGATGGCCTGGTTGTAGTGTACATTGAATAGTATCATGTGACTGGCCTCTCGAAAGACGCTACGTCGATAGTGTGTCGCAGAGACAAGGGTGTCAAGTGTGACACAGTCGAGAAAGGGTGTGGATGACGCAGAGAAAAGGGTGTCGTGTGACACTGAGAGCTGGAGTGTCTGGTGACACAAAGAAAAGGGTGTCAAGGGACACGGTTGTGAAGGAACGTCATCACACGGCGAAAAGGGTGTCGAGTGACACGGTGGAGAAGGAGCGTCACAACTCGAATAAGTGTCGTGTGGGACACGGAGTTATCATAATTTATTATACAAATGTTATTTATAATTTATTATTTTAGCATAGATATATTATTTTAAGAGGCTAATAATTTATTATTGTAACATGTATATATATTTTAAATACCTCTAGACCAAAGATTGATTTTTATATAATATTAAAGATTCATTTATTTTAACGTGTATTTATGTATCCCGAACTCTATCACAAAATGAGTAAACTACCATCTTAAAAATCACTTTTTTTGTAATAGAGGCACTGGTCAGAAAAATAGCAAATATCGAATTTAAACTTAAGGAATCATACAAGAGACTCGGTTAGAACTTAAAGCCATCAATGAAACTGAAAAAAAAAAATTATGCCAGATCTATCGCAAAAAGCAACAAGTATTGGACCCCTACTTAGACGTGATGGGACTTACACAGATGACAGCAAAGAAATGAGCGAGATACTAAAGTCCCAATATGACTCAGTGTTTATTGAGCAGTTAACCAGACTAAGAGACGAAAATCTAAACGATTTTTTTATGACCAAGGCTCAAAATTTAGTAGATTCAAAAATCTCCGATATTACCCTAACACCACAAGACTTCGGTGAAAAAAATAATAAATGACATGCCCATGCATTCGGCCCCAGGCCCAGACTCGTGGAACTGTGTTCATCAAGAACTGAAAGAAGCCCCTGTCAAGTGCCTTCAGTATTCTATGGAGAGGAAGCATGTAACCAGGGGTCATCCCGCAGTCACTAAAAGCAACAGACATAGCCTCCCTCCACATAGGTGGCAGTAAAGTAATTGCAAAGAATTACAGACCGATAGCACTAACGTCCCACATCATAAAAACTCTTGAAAGGGTTCTAAGACGCAAGATCGTCACCGACCTAGATACCCATCAGTTACACAACTTAGGGCAACATGGGTTTAAGGCAGGTCGCTCCTGTCTGTCCCAACTACTGGACTATTATGACAAGGTCTTAGATGCACTGGAGGACAAACAAAATGCAGATGTAGTATACACAGACTTTGCGAAAGCCTTCGACAAGTGCAACCATGGTGTAATAGCGCACAAAATGCGTGATAAACGAATAACGGGAAAAGTTCGTAGACTGATCTATAATTTCTTAAACAGAACACAAAGAGTAATAGTAAATAAAGTCCGAGACGGCTACAGTGAAAAGCTCGATTCCACAAGGCACAGTACTTGCCCTCATCCTGTTCCTTATCCTCAAATCCGACATGGAGATGTAAGCCACAGCACTGTGTCTTCCTTTGCGGATGACACCCGAATATGTATGACAGTGTCAGCCATCGAAGACACTGAAAGACTCCAAGAGGACATCAACCAAATCCTTAAATGGGCCTCGGAAAACAACACAAAGTTCAATGAAGAGAAATTTCAACTATTCTGATATGGAAAACTCGAGGATATTAAAACCGTATCGGAGTGTAAAACAAATTCCAACTACACAATAGAGCGAAAAACTAATGTGAAGTACCTGGAAGTGATAAAGATCACAATGTTTCTATCACATCTGCTAAGAAAATGATAGGATGGATAATGAGGACCTCCGAAACTGGGGATGCCAAGCCCATGATGATTCTTTTCAAATCGCTTGTTCTCTCTAGGATGGAATATTGCTGTACGCTAACAGCTCCTTTCAGGGCAAGCGAAACTGCAGACCTGGAGAATGTACAGAGAACCTTCACGGCACTGAAATACGATAAAGCACCTAAACTATTGGGAACGGTTGAAGTCCCTTGATCTGTATTCACTGGAACGCAAACGAGAATGATAGATGATAATATACACTTGGAAAATCCTAGAGGGACTAGTCCTAAATTTGCAAACTAAAATCACTCCCAATGAAAGCAAAAGACTGGGCAGAAGATGCAACATCCCCCCCCCCCCAGTGAAAAGCAGGGGCGTCAAGAGTACGCTAAGAGACAACGTAAGTGTCAGGGGCCCAAGACTGTTCAACTGCCTCCCAGCATACATAAGGGGGATTAGTAACAGACCTCTGGCTGTCTTCAAGGCGCTGGATAAGCACCTTAAGTCAGTACCTGTTCAGCCGGTCTGTGGTTCGTACATAGGTCTGCGTGCAACCAGCAGTAACAGACTGATTGATCAGACCCTGATCCCCCAGGAGTAATGGTCACAGACTAGGTCGCAGGGGCGCTGATGCCCAAAACCCTCTCCAGATATACTCCCGGTACTTAGGGTTGCCCACAATTTTTCAATGGGATGACATTTAGTTTTATTTAAGACACTTTACCGGACCTCCAAGCACTTAAATTGGCCATGTTTAAGACAAGACGTTAAGAAAAACAAAAGATTCTGTAGTGACTGCCACATGGTGAAAAAGCTACGATTCTACATTAAGTTGGAGCCTTTGTGTACCGGGAGAAAAATGATTTCACTTCCCTATTTTTTAGAGTTTTGTTAACCATTACCAACAGGGGCCCAAGACTGTTCAACTGCCTCCAGCAAACATCAGGAGGATTACCAATAGACCCCTGGCTGTCTTCAAGCAAGCTACTGACTAAGTCAGTAGCTGACCAGCCGGGCTGTGATTCGTACGTTGGAGTACATGCGGCCAGCAGTAACAGCCTGGTTGATCAGGCCCTGATCCACCATGAGGCCTGGTCACAGACCGGGCCGCGGGGGCGTTGACCCCCGGAACTCTCTCCAGGTATAACTCCAGGGTAAGGGGTAGCAGTTACATAGTTACTGGAATTCAACCCCAGAAAAGTCCGATGCCTTCCACCTGTTGTGTTAAACTTTCTAACATATAGAAACAAAGTTTCACCAGACAGTAGTGTCCTAGGATCCTTTCCTTTGTGATTCCCAACGTCAACTTACTAACGTTCTCTGTAATCAGGCAAACATGTTTTTTTTTATTTTGTTTATGATAGGTTAGGGAGGGTTATAGAAATCCATAACATAGAATATATAACCAAATATAACCAAGCTAAAGCGAGAGACTGAGACACGTGTGGCAGCATGATAGCTGGACAAGCACAATGTTGAGCAAGAATGGTATACAATACCGACAAGATGAAATTAAGACATGTGCAACATCTGGGTATCTTTATGTAGACGTTTCGCCATCCAGTGGCTTTATCAATACAAATTCAAGGACATAACTTGAAGACAGTAGAACTATGTACAGAAGATGAGGTAATCAGTCCCTCAACCTTGGAGTAGGTGCACCGTAGTCGTAGTGCTCTTCGCACCTACTCCAAGGTTGAGGGACTAATTACCTCATCTTTTGTACATAGTCGTACTGTCTTCAAGTTATGTCCAAGAATTTGTATTGATAAAGCCACTGGATGGCGAAACGTCTACAATAAAGATACCCAGATGTTGCACATGTGTCTTAATTTCAAGCACAATGTTGAAACCTGCGTGTGGATCACGCATAGTGTAAAGATGGTCTGCCGTGTCAGTGGTATGATGATTTACTCACGTTTGCTCGACAGTTCAGGACTCCACAGTTCCCTCTTAATTAACGTGTTGCGCACACAATTATACAAAGTTCCATTTATACTGACATACTGCACATGAATCAGCATCTGAAGTATGTTAGGGGCAACAGGTTGAAGCATCACTGTTTTGAGTCTTGGTAAGAACTCTGGTTTTAATATTGGCGTCAGTGGTAATGTGCTCACATCACCTCCACTGGATCACTGGGGAGTGTCAGTGGCACAGTGGTAATATGCTCACATCACCTCCAATGGATCACTGGAGCGAGGCTGTCAGTGGTAATGTACTCACATCACCTCCAGTGGATTACTGGGGAGAGGCTGTCAGTGGTACAGTGGTAATGTGCTCCCATCACCTCCAATGGATCACTGGAGCGAAGCTGTCAGTGGTAATGTGCTCACATCACCTCCAGTGGATCACTGGGGAGAGGCTGTCAGTGATAATGTGCTGACATCACCTCCAGTGGATCACTGGGGAGAGGCTGTCAGTGGCACAGTGGTAATGTGCTCACATCACCTCCAATGGATCACTGGAGCGAGGTTGTCAGTGGTACAGTGGTAATGTACTCACATCACCTCCACTGGATCACTGGGGAGAGGCTGTCAGTGGTACAGTGGTAATGTGCTCACATCACCTCCAGTGGATCACTGGGGAGAGGCTGTCAGTGGCACAGTGGTAATGTGCTGACATCAACGGCTTTGTCAAGCCGTTACGGCTTGACAAAGCTCCTGGAGAGCGAAACGTTGCCACAATAAAAATGTAACACTAGTTTGCACTTGTGTTCTTTTACTTTACATTAGCAAGTTACTGTCCGCACTTCCATCTAGCGGACTGCGGCGAAGCTCCGGTTCCTGGTTGTCTGAGGTGCTTTAATTTCTACTCCTCGTAGTATTAACCTTACCTAGTGTGGGTTGAAGATTGGAGAGTCACTTCACTTCCACTCTTCTCCTGATCAGGTAAGGTGATCTACCAGGAGTATTTCTGGTCGTTGTTTTGTTTATGGTTACCAGTAAGGTTTTTGTCTTTAAGATGACATACCACCCTTTCTTTCTTAAATGTTGTACTTGCATAACTTTTAGTAACCAGTTTTTCTTTATTATCAGCTCTGCTGCTGGCCTGGTTATCCAGGGTAGACGCCAGATAAGGGAACAAGATACTTGTCTATTGGACCAACATAGACCGACTACTCTTCGCCTTTTTCCTCCTACTTGTGGTGCTCCAGCCAAGTAGTACAGGAGAATCCAGAACATCGGATACCATCCGCCCAGGATAACCTACAGCATTTCTTAAACATCAGAGAACCATCCTGGGTCTTACACTGTACCAGAACAACGGCCAATTTTAATTTTAATTAAAAACCACAAAGACAATCTTCATTATTAAACCCAGAGTCGTTATTTATTTATTTTTCCATTATTTTTCTTTGATCAGGCGGAAGGCATTCCCCTAACATGCATATTAAAGTTGTTAGGTAATGTACCCTGACACATAAAACGTTGCTCTGTAATGTCCATAAACATGTAAAACGTTTTGTAATGTCCAACAATACACAACACGTTGTGTTATGTAATGTGTCCAGATATATATACAACGTTGTGTTAATGTCTTCGGACACTTATACGTTAAGTAATGTGCTCAGTTTTGTTTAATTATGTGACTGAAGCGCAAAATTATTAAACAGTTTACGACTTCACACAATGAACTACATAGTCACGTCTGTGGACACTCATACTTATCTTAAAAGTAAACAACAATAAAATACAATACTACAATTAACTGTTCTAAAAGTTCTTTTGAGAACATTCGCTATAGTTGCAGTGAAGAAACGTGGTATTATTTTTTTTTTTTTAGTTTTGCCTAACACAACAAAATCCAAAATCTTACCATAAGTATTCTTTTCAAAATCGTGTTAATTACGTGTTTAAACTCCTCAGATTACAAGAGTAACATACATGGGTCCTAAGTCTCCCTCAGTGGGATTTGAATCACATCCTGCTTACAAGCCAGCTTGAAAATCTTTAGCCTCAACGCTACACTCTTAAAAACACCCCATTTACCACAACAAGCTAAATTACAGCTACAAACATAGTGAGAGATAAGATGTAGCAACATCCTCATTATGTGGGACACGAGGCATCAGACATCACGGTGCTCACACCCAGCATCTTTCACTCACCAAGATCTGAAGTGATTGTGAGGAGTGAAACCATCCTGAGAGCCGCCCCGGTACGACGTCCGCCCTCTCGCTCTCTGCTTGATAACGCAGTAGTTTACGGCGCCCAGGTGGGCCCAACCCTTGATCTCCGTCCCGATGATCCGCCCACCTCCTCACTTCGTAACCCGTCCTACGAAAACCATGATTTTTTAATAGAATTTAAGACTTGAAAAGGCAGCGTTGACACTAACGTAAAAACGTTGGTTTTTGGTGTGAAGAAATTTAATTCCGTTGTCTAGATGGTTCCCAGTTCTGTTATTTATCTAGACCATTATCATCTAAGAGGTATTCGTTCTTATATTTATGTTATGCAGTAATACTAGGTTTATTTACCTTAACGTAGCTCACTATAACCATTTACACTAACCTAAACTAACTTAACCTAATCTAACATCATAAATAAGATAGGTTTTAGTCGTTGCATGATCAGAGAGGGATACCCAAAAAACAATTTTAGCATGATTTAAGATGTACTACATCACACATCACCCCCCAAAATTTCTACTTCCAAAGGTCCTTTTTTTCATTCTCTCTCTCCCAGTGGCTATACAAATATTAGTTCTCTATTTTTTCTTTTATTTCTCCCTTCAATGCTTCTGATAGGTTTCAAACTCTTACGACTGGTGTTTCTTACAGAAAGTTTGGGGTAGTGACGGCGCACGTGAAGGTGATCTCTGGGTCAACTTCGGTTTCCGCGAAATAAACCTAGAATGCTGCTTCTAATTGTCTTCAGACTTTCAAATCTAGTGTAATTTAGAGGAGTGTTGTAATTGTTACTGGGCTCCTGAAGTGACAATTTGCTAGTTTAAAAAAAAAAAAACGACTGGCATTTATTTCAGCGTATTTACTTAGAAATGCCACTTCTGAATACTTTTGAACTTAGAAGTTGAATGCAACTATACCACTTAAGTTCGGTGCAATCTTAGGCTTTGTTGGTGACAATTTGAATATTTTATTAAAAATCAAGGTATCATATTTAGCTGAACGTCACTACATTGTAATTCATTCCATTTTTAAACAGTTTCCAGGAAACATTTATCAGAAATCATACCAACTTCACAAAATTAATTTCATTTAAGTTTCTAATTTGATAAAATATAAAGAGACATAATACCGTGACTGGAACAATACACAAACAACCCGCACATATGTGTATAAAACTTATGACGATGTTTCGGACTAGTGTGATATGTTTGAACATAGCATTTAAAAACTATCTTTAATAGGTGAACACCTGCCAGGTGCTTCATCAAGGTCAATATTTTGGTTTATGTAAGCAAGACAACTTCAACAAACTATTGTTTACCTGTCATTACTGTTTGTAGTAAACAGAACATGGTGGAGTAAGTACCGTTTGTCTGGTCTTGTATTTTAAAGGTGTTTCACTGGGTCCAGTCTGAACTTCTGGGCCTCCTGGAGTTGTTGATCTGCAGTTCCAGTGCAGCTTTTAGAGCACAAATTCCCCAGTCTTCTAATAACATGTTCATTTTTCCACTATAATCTACCTTGTCCATAATTACTATTGCATTTACGTTGTCTGTTTCGTAATGTGAAGTCTAGGATCTTCCTTTAATTCATGGTATAACTTAACAAATCTTTGAGGACAACTGTATTGCAGCTCAGCTGTGTACAACTCCGTGTATATAGACAGATACCAACCTCAGTGTAATTATACTAACAAGTAAATAACTCATGGCAGATATATGTTGAGAGATAAACACCAATCAATTTATGAACACAGACATTCACCTCTCAATGTACTACCTAGGTATATACACCTCTTTATATATTAAGATATATACACCTCTGATATATATATTAAATATATACACCTCTGATTGATTATATATATATATATATATATATATATATATATATATATATATATATATATATATATATATATATAAGATATACATGTCGTGCCGAATATGTAAAACTGGTCAATTAGCAAGAACACATTTAAAATTCAGCCCTTACTAAATTTTTCTCTTATACGTTTAAAGATATATTTTTTCATTTATGTTAATGTAAAAATTAATAATTTTTACCAAAAAAAAAATCGAAAACTTACCTATTCTTATTATAACAAGCGCAATTTAATTTAGCCTAATCCAACAAAATATATTTTAGATAAGTTTACAATAATTTAATAATAAACACAGTGAAATATATTGTTTTCGTTAGGTTCAGAATGATTTTTGCAAAATTAATGCATACACAAATTTTCGCTTGCCTTATTCGGCAAGAAGAGCGTTGCTATTTAAGCCAAAATCGCAAGTTTTACCTATTCTGCACGACATATACACATAGATACACATCTCTCGATGTATATGCATATATATGCACTACTGGATGTAGTGTATATAACCCGTCTTATAGAGAAGAGTTATGTTAAAGTATACTCATAGATTTCTGTCAGCAGTGATGTTGATAGATGTTGGTTGTGATGCTGATAGATATTAGAGGTGGTGATATATGTTAAAGGTGATGCTGAAACACATCATTGGCGAAGCTAATGTATTTTTGTGATGATGCTGATGGAGGTTTGCGGTGATGCTGATAGTGGTGATGCTGATAGAAGCAAGTTTTGATGATGAGAGAAGTTAGTTTTGATGCTGACAAAAGTTCGCGGTGATGCTGACAGCAGTTAGTGGTGATGCTGACAGAAGTTAGTGGTGATGAAGCTATGACAGAAGTTAGTTTTGATGCTGATATATTTTTTGCATGCTAATGAATGTTAGTGTTGATGCTGATATTATTATTTTTTGATGCTGAATATGATGACAATAGTTAATGCTGTATATATTATTGTAATGGTAATAAATGTTGGTGGTGATGCTGATAATTATTATATGTAGTTGATAGGTTATAATGTATGTTATGTGGTGATGCTGATAGTATTATGTGATGGTTAAAGTTGTTGTGGTGAATCTGACAGATGCATTGTGATGCTGATAAATACTGTAGTGAAGAAGATTAGTTCTAGTAAAACATCTTAGTGTGAGATAGTTCAATAGATCATTATAGTGGTGATGCCAATAAATGTTACTAATGCCAGTAGACGTTAGTGGTGTTAAAGCCAGAAGTTAGCGATGAGAGATATTAATGATTGGTAACTAATGTCATTATTGACGCCAAAGTCGATGTCACTGGCTGGCACACTGTTAGTAGAGGTGATGTCCTGCCTGATGAATCACGTCACTCAAACATCCCGATTTTTTTTTTTTTTTTACAAAATTGTGTCTTCTGTTTTGATAGATATATTTATGTAGATAACAGCACGTAACTTCGCTAATTTGCACCAAAACTAGCTGTGTGGTCTAATTCTGCTTAAATTAAAAATATATTTAGATTTAATATATATTAACATTATATATCAGCCTAAACGTAATCATAATTTTTATATAGAAAAAGTAATTTATTTTCGTGATGTTAAGACTGATCTAGTTTTTGCAGTACTGCTGGGTTAAATGACTGGTTTTGAATAAGTCATCGAGTTTTACTTAAAAAGACAGATACTGCCAAGAAGGTTTTTGTTTTATACTAATTTGTATTGTGGGAGAGGCAACCAGTCCTAAGATAGTGAGCGAGGATGTAGCGTTCATTAATGCAGGTGTTGTATTGAGAGAGAGACATGTCCCGAGCCGCAGTCCGTCTTTTAACTACAATCATCATAGAATTGTTGCAAAAAGTCAAATTGGGTGACTATGGAAAGCACCTTCAACAGTAGTTAACTAACTGTATTGTTCTAGTCTGGCGCAGTGGCTGCCCATTTTCTGTTAGAGCTGCAGACTTTATCGCTATTAATCTTATATTTATAGTTTTTCATTGTTTTATAATTATTTTTTTGTGGATATAGGAGAACCTAATCTAGCCTATCATAGGGTAAGCTAACGTAACTTAGAAATGTGCTGCAAACCGTTAGTGAAGAAGCGACTTAATTGGATGGGTAAAGAGCCATGTAGCGAGACAGCCAACAGATATCACTATGAACTTGTCCTCCAAATAGGACGGGTGTTTGTACACGCTTTAGATAAGCTATATTTATGCATTGTTAATCAACAATAACTAAATAACAGCAGCATGAGGCTTAGGCCTGGCAGGGTTCACCTGAGCGTTGGTATTCAGACTCCTCACGCTAATTATTTCTGCTACTTAATTTGCTTCCATTCTTCACGCATTTTAATTTAAAGAATAAGCTGCATTAAGAGAGTGGCATCCACGGTCTTAACGCAACAGACGGCAATGTGAGGAAGATAATAAATGACGCAGTGAGGAAGATACTCAATAGATGGCGCTGAGAGGCATCCACAGCTATGTGAGGAATCCGGTCAACACACGTTGCTACCATGCATTACGAAAATAATCAAAATAAATCCGTATGAAAACTCGTAGGTGAGAGCTATCAATACTTACTGAAGATGCTGCCTGCCCCCTGATCCTCCCTCCTGCAAGGCAGTCTTGCAGATCCTGGGCCAAGATAATCAAGAATTTCCCTTCCCTGTTTTCGAATTTGTTGTTAATGCGATAACATCTCGGCAATTCATCATCTGAATGAAACGCTCTTGAGAGATAAATTATTATGGGGTATTTACTTGATAGACACGGGAAACAATGCTAAACCAGGAGGGGCGTTTTTGACGGAAACCCCAACGTGGCATCGTGGCGGGTACGGCCGTAGAGGCAGTGGAGGGAGAGGTGGGTTTAGCACAGGGTAATTTGGCTGCTCACACGCCATGTCAGTCAGGGAAGACTTACACCTGCGTGTGAGTAAATTGATTCTGATGGTCGGGGTCAGGTACACGAGTCCTTCTGACCCCACCCCCGCCCCTCCCCGCCCTTCCCCACTCACCTCCGCCCCTCCCCTCTCTTTCACGCCCTCCCTACTCTTTCTCTCACGCCCCTTCAATCTCTCCCACGCTTCTCCCTTCTCTCCCACACCCCTTCCCCGTCTCTTCTACGAGACTCCTTTCTCTCCCACATCCCACCCCACCCCCACGTTCCTCCAATTTCTCCCACGCCATATTCCTGCCTCCCATATCCCACCCAACACCCATTCCTTCCCCTCCTCACATTCCTTCCTGCATCTCCGCCTCCCACGTTCTCTTGTCTATCTTGTTTTCCGTTTCCTACTCTCACGCCTACACAACCCAAAAACCCTAGCCAGGGTACCCCAACAAGGCCACCTCAGCTAGTCAGGCCACCCAGCCAGCCAGACCACCCCAGCCAGCCAGACCACCCCAACCAACCAGCCCACCTCAGCTAGCCAACCACCCCAGCCAGCCAGGCCACCCCAACCAGTCAGGCCACCCCAACCAGTCAGGCCACCCCACACCAGCCAGCCAGGCCACCCCAACCAGTCAGGCCACCCCACACCAGCCAGCCAGGTGACCTCAGCTAGCCATACCGCATCAGCAGGCCACCCCAGCCAAATCACCCCAGCCAGCCAGACCACCCCGGCCAGGCCATCCCAACCAAGCCAAACTAGAACCCGACAGGCCACCCCAGAAAGGCTACCACAGCCCAAACACATACAACACATACACACACTTTTGAGTAAGAGACAAAGAGCATATGGGAGGCATTCTCGTAAACAGTGAGAGGAGGGGAATGAAGAAGCAGTTGGCATTATCTGGGAAAGATTATGGAAGACCTGAAGACATAACTGAAAGAAGAGTTTGAGGGAAAGTTTAGTTCCCTTCAGAGAGAAACTGTAGCAATTTGCAATGAATTAAAGGATAAAATCACAGTCAAATAGGGCAACTGTGGCAAAGGAAAGGGACCTAAAACTGGAAGAGGAAATGGTAAACATTAAAATGGTATAAAATACCGACAGGTTGTTAGGTAAGACATAAGCAACAGTTAGGTATCTTTATTTCGAAATAAAGATACCTAACTGTTGCATATGTGTCTTACCTAACAACAATAGGAAATGGTAAAGCTGAGAGAGACTACAGAGGGAGAAACAATCAGGGAGCTTTTGAAAGGTAGTTTAATTCCGTTCAGGAGCAAATTGGCAGAACAGGTAAGTAGGGACAATTTAGCTGAAGACAAACCTTTAAAACTGGAAGAGAAATTAAGGGAACTGATGGTGACCATGAAAGAAATGAGAGGTTAATAGGGACAGCAACAGTAAAGAAAGGAGAGGTAACCCAGGGGTTTGGAGAGATCAGTGAAGGAGAATCACTGTCAATGATGGTCTCTGAAGATAGGAATGTTAAGGCGATAAGAGAAACAAGGGAAATGGAAGAAACAGATATTTGGAAGGAGATGCAATGGGAGGAAGAAAGAAGGATGTTATTGATGATCCGTGGACTCCAGTAGGTTGAAGGTGGCCCAGATAGGAGTACAGGATGAGTGAATTATATCGATCAGGAAGTACACAGAAGGGAAGGAAGTAAAAGAGCAGACGGTGAATTTTCAGAGAATAGGGAGATTCTCCCACGGCAAATACCACCCAATCAATTTAACGTTTTGGTCTCTTATAGGTCAGCACAGGATATTACAACAGAAAGTGCACCTAAAGACCTCAAAATGCTACAGTCATGTCTACCTAGATCAGGGAAGGACGATGATGGAGAGAAAACAGATAAGGAAGTATGAAAATTCGTCAAGAGAAAAGTGCACCAGCTAAGACGCCAGGAGATGGGAACATCCAAACTCCTCTAGGTGCAACCTCGACCCCTTCCAAGCTTAACCAACTCTGGGCCAGTCACTACCTCCCAGCACCATCACTAATACCGACTCCCACCCTTCACTTTTCTCCCTAGACTTTCCCATCCTCTTTTTCTTCCTTATCTTAAC
>NC_069432.1:1147581-1150123 GCF_026875155.1 Cherax quadricarinatus
ACTACACTTAGAGATCTACCATGAAGGTAATTACTGAGGAGACAACGTAGAGCCTGCAATTCCCAGTGCTTGAAGTTTCGCTAAGAGGCCCTGGTGCCACACCCGGTCGAAAGCGCCAGCAATGTCCAGTGCTACCACACAGCTGACTTTGGATTCATCCAGTGACTGGTGTCACTTAGTGGAGAGGTTTAACAACAGATCAGCAGCAGAGTAACCTTTCCTGAAGCCATATTGACGATCACAAAGTAGTGAGTGGTAGTCAAAAAAACTGTCATTTGTCTTGAGATTATTGTCTCAAGGATCTTTCCAGTGATTGACAGGAGTGACACTGGTCTGTAGTTGCTGATTTCTGCTCTGCTCTTCTTTTTGTGAACAGGGACTACATTTGCCTCTTTCCACAGAGAGGGCCATTTACGCTGTACTAGGCAGTGCTGAAAGATGCAAGTTAGAGGTGCTGCTAGCTAGTCTGCACATCTCAGCAATCTTGGGCTCAACTTGTCTGGGCCCACAGCCTTTTCTTGGTCAAGCGATTTAAGAAGGAAATGCACCTCTTCCTGCCTTATTGTCACCACTGACAGTTTTGACACAGTTCTTGCAGCTAGCCAAGGAGGGTCCCTTGTTGGATCAGGAACTTGCATTTTGGTAGCAAAGTGTTCAGCAAAGAGGTCTGCCTTCTCTTGACTAGTCGAGGTGGTCCCATCCTGTCGATTTAGAGGTGGAATGAGTTCATCAGGCAGATAACCTTGTCTGTCCTTGACCAGGGACCACCAGGTTTTGGAGCCTACCCTACCTGATGCTAGCTTTCTTTTAGTGTCCACCTCCCATTTAGCAATGGCTCACTTTTGAACGTCACCCATATGCCTACAGGCTTGCCTGTGCAAGTTCCTGTTATAGGTGGTAGAATGTCTCTTATACCTTCGCCATGCTTTGTACTTAGCAGTAGCAGCCTCTCTACAACGAAAGCCAAACCAAGGCTGATCTGTAGGCTTTGTCACATATTGCCGGTGATGAATGTGTTCTTGTTGTAGATTAAGGATGTGTCCAGTGAAGGCTTTCACTTGGCTGTCAACATCCCCTTGGAGAAGAGCATTCCAATCGGTGGTGGCGAGCTCAGAGCAAAGGGCTGGCCAATTACATCTTTCCCATAGCCACGTTGTGCATGTGCACTCCTCACCTCGTTCTGTTGGGATCTTAAGTGTCGTAAAAACAGCTTTGTGGTCAGACGATCCAACGTAGCCGAGGGGTTGACAAGTGACTATACCTTCTGCCAGATCACTCACTACTGGGTCAAGGGAGGAGCCAGAGATGTGAGTAGAGAAATCAACAAAGTTTCTCATGTCAAATACTGCAAGAAGGTCATCAAAGACCCTCTGTATAAGGTGTTGGTTGAGGTCACCAACAATTATGATATATTGACAGTTGTGTTGTAGCAGAAGGGAGTCAATATTTTCCATTAGGAAGTTGATGGGATCTGCATGCTGCCACTGAGGTCTGTACATTTTGTCTTATCGTTTGGTACTTTATAAACGGTTGTTTTCCTTCTAGTTTATCTTTCTGTCTTATCCTTCTGTCTTATCACTTTGCTTCTGTTGTGACTACAGAGAAATTTTGTTTTTCTTTGATATGTCATTTTGAAGTTTCCCCTTTTCCCCATTTTTCCCTGTCATCTGTGCTCTTTAATTCTTCTACATTCTTTTGGTTCTTCCTGTGTGTCTGTGGGAAGGGGGGGGGAATGAGTGTGTGGACAGTGCGTGAATCGCGTATAGATCAAAACATTGTTCACCATGCATCTGCAGGCCATGAGAAAGTGTGTGTGGACCTTGAGTGCATTAGAGTTATTGAACCATTATTGTGTGTGGACCATGGATTAGTGTCTGGTTCATGAACTGTGTTTACCGAGAGCGTATATGAACTATGAGTGTGGACCATGATTGAGTGTAGACATTAAGTGTGGACCATAATTGTATGAATGGACCATGAGTGGGTGTGTGGTCCGTGAGTTATTATATGGACCATCAGTGATTGTGTGAACCGTAAGAGTGAATCATGAATGAGCGTGTTAAACCCTGGTACAGCGTATATGTCAGAAATATGAGGATTCTTTCACGAGAACAATCATTTCCAGCCTGGACGACAAAAGTCATCCATTGAAACAAATCGCCTCTCTTAGCGAGAAAATCATTTTAGTGAAAGGTCTCATTAATTCTGTAGATTACCAAAATCCCCCTGAGACAGACAATAGCACTCTATATATAATTGATGACCTTTTCAATAAGGCGGTAAGGAGTGATATTATAGCTAATATTTTCACTAGAGGAAGACACGAGCAAATATCTGTAATCATCGTATCTCAAAATTTATTCCCACAGGGAAAATTCGCCGGCACGATTACACTGAATTGCAGTCAATATATTTTATTATGGCAACGAGATCTGTCACAGTTGGAATGTCTCGGGCAGCAAATAAATGGAAAAAACAGCCTCGAAATTTGTCGAGATATCGTCACGATTAACACGAGTGTGTAAACCATGTTTGTGGACCA
>NC_069432.1:1150623-1185623 GCF_026875155.1 Cherax quadricarinatus
GTCATTTAAATACCCTAGGGGACGTCACCACCCGCGACAGGTGTGCTCACCTGTCGTCAATTTTTTTTTTTTCCGTTTTTTTTTGTGTATTTACTGTATTATTCTTTCTAAGATAATAAGGGACGATTTGGCATCATAATACAGTGGGTGGGACTTATACGTAGAGTTCCAACCAACCAGGAACCTCCCGACACCATTTTGCTGACGTCATGGAAAATTCCAGTCTCGGGGTGGCCGGGGAATATGGCTCAATATAACGTATTATAGCTTCTACGGCTTATTTATCTATCACAATTGATCTAATATGACATAATAAACATATAAATAACAAAGAAGTATGGTAAATACTCCAGAATGAATAATATATGGAATATTCCCAGAGCGCTCCATCGGGAATAATAGATTCCCATTCTCAGAGAGGGGCTTCCATTCTCTTTCTCTCACCTCCAGGGTCCTTATATTAAAGAAAACTAACATGGTTAACTATGATATACACTCGTAATGCAGTATAAGACTGAGAAAAATGTTATTTTCTCGAAAAAAAAAAAAAAAAATGGTGGTCCGGCTGTTTCGCGGATTATCTCGGAAGTAAGTTATTCACATATATGAGCAAATGTGGTCGTTACTAATAGCAGGAATATAATGAAATTCACAGAGAACATAAAGGAAAGATTGTTTTACAAGGAACTGGATCGCTTTTTGAGATATCATAATTTGTTTTTGATTTATGTGAGGGCAAAAAGTCAGATATTTGGCTGAAAGTCAAAAAACATACAAAATTTATTTTTTTTAAGAATGAAGAAAGGATAAATTACAGAAAGGAAATCCACTGAAATACAGTTTAGCATTGTTTTATGCGTAGATAATGCCAAAACAACTTCTCCAAGTCCACTTCGACGGCAAATTGCATATGTTGATTATTAGTAAATAATTTTTTTCTCAGTTGTTTTTTGAGCTATCTTATTGAAACTTGGTCACATTACTATTGAAAGGTGCTTCTTTACGTACAAAAAAAATGAAAGAAATCGAACGAATAAAATAAAAAAAAAAAAAAAATTTTAGGCCTGAATTCCCCCTTCAGCTCTTGTTACGGTCATCGTCGATACAGACCCATGGCGGGTTGAGAGACGAATTCCTGGACTGACAATGTGTGAGACTGTAACAGTTCTTGAGATGGGTGGTTCATTCCATAGCACCGTGATGGTGGGTTAGTGAGCTGGGTAAGCCATCCTTGTACACCGTGATGGTGGGTTAGTAAGCTGGGTAAGCCATCCCTGTACACCGTGATGGAGGGTAAGTGAGCTGGGTGAGCCATCCCTGTACACCGTGATGGAGGGTTAGTGAGCTAAGTAAGCCATCCCTGTACACCGTGATGGAGGGTTAGTGAGCTAGGTAAGCCATCCCTCTCATTATAATAGTGGGTTAGTGAGCTGGGTAAGCCATCCTTGTACATTATAATAGCGGGTTAGTGAGCTGGGTAAGCCATCCTTGTACATTATAATAGTGGGTTAGTGAGCAAGGTAAGCCATCCCTCTCATTATAATACTGGGTTAGTGAGGAGGGTAAGCCATCACTGCACGCTGCTGCCACGATGATGAGAGTGCAGTAACTCTCCCGAGGATACTGGCCTGAGGCTCAACCCTTCACGTCATTTATAACTACAATGATATCATCAGCATGTGTGTGGCAGCCGTGAGCCGCGTTGCGCCGCGCACTGCGCTGTCAGTTTCACAATCTCTAATTATTTACCTTATCTAAATTTTCATCGGGGCAAAATCTTAAAAACCTCTAGCCGTAGCAGGCTTAGACTTAGCGTTATTTTGATTTGGTTCTCGTAAGAATGGTCAGTCTCCACGCAGCACGCCGGGAGACACCAGTCTCCACGCAGCACGCCGGGAGACACCAGTCTCCACGCAGCACGCCGGGAGACACCAGTCTCCATGCAGCATGCCGGGAGACACCAGTCTCCATGCAGCACGCCGGGAGACACCAGTCTCCACGCAGCACGCCGGGAGACACCAGTCTCCACGCAGCACGCCGGGAGACACCAGTCTCCACGCAGCACCCGGGGAGACACCAGTCTCCATGCAGCACGCCGGGAGACACCAGTCTCCATGCAGGCACGCCGGGAGAACACCAGTCTCCACGCAGCACGCCGGGAGACACCAGTCTCCATGCAGCATGCCGGGAGACACCAGTCTCCATGCAGCACGCCGGGAGACACCAGTCTCCACGCAGCACGCCGGGAGACACCAGTCTCCATGCAGCACGCCGGGAGACACCAGTCTCCACGCAGCACGCCGGGGACACCAGTCTCCATGCAGCACGCCGGGAGACACCAGTCTCCACGCAGCACGCCGGGAGACACCAGTCTCCACGCAGCACGCCGGGAGACACCAGTCTCACACGCAGCACGCCGGGAGACACCAGTCTCCACGCAGCAACGCCGGGAGACACCAGTCTCCACGCAGCACGCCGGGAGACACCAGTCTCCACGCAGCACGCCGGGAGACACCAGTCTCCACGCAGCACGCCGGGAGACACCAGTCTCCACGCAGCACGCCGGGAGACACCAGTCTCCACGCAGCTCCCCGGGAGACACCAGTCTCCACGGAGCACGCCGGGAGACACCAGTCTCCATGCAGCACGCCGAGAGACACCAGTCTCCACATTGTTTTTTATTTTTTTATTTTTTATAAGTACCATAGTTCTTATTAATCGTCTGGAAGATGTGAATATTATTATCAATTTGTGAGGTAATGTACAGCGAATGATGTTATCCAGTCAGCCATTTTCACGGTAAATAAGGACTAATAGCGAACCTGGACTTTGACGAATTCCAACTGACTGTCAGCACTATCACCACCACCACCTGCACCACTGCCACCTGCACCACTGCCACCTGCACCTATACCACTTACACCACTACCACCACCTGCACCTATACCACCTACACCACCACCACCTACATCACTGCCACCTACACCACTACCACCACCTGCATCACTGCCACCTGCACCTATACCACTGCACCTATACCACCTGCACTACTGCCACCTGCACCACTACCACCACCACCACCTGCGCCACGAACACGAACACTACATCTTTATTACCGCTAAAGATCCACCTGCACCACCACCAATATCGCTTGCACCACCAGTACCTGAACCACCACTAATACCTGAGTCACCACCACCACGGTCACCAGCACCTGCATTATCACTATTGTAATAAAGTTGGTAGAATTACCGACAATATGTAAAGTAAAAGGACACAAGTGCAACTAATGTGACATTTATTGTGGCAACGTTTCGCTCTCCAGGAGCTTTATCAAGCCATTACAAACAATACATGGACACAGAGGGTATATAAAGGCTCAGAGTGAGGTGTAATACTAGTGAGGTAACATTTCGATGTTCACTAGTGGTAGTGGTAGTAGTAGTAGTAACAAAAATAATACAATTCGTACATGAGTAAAAGGATATAAAAGCTATTACTTGGGTAACATTAAAATAGGTTGGACAAATATAGACTGGAAAGAGGCAGGTTTTTTTTTCAGTGTTCACTCTCTGTAATGTGCTTTGTGTTAGTATAACAGGAGAGACTAAGTGATGGCAGGGTTTACTGTTTTCAGGAGGATTCTTGCTAAGATTCGGAGATGGTGAATGCCGTTTTTTGTTTTAAAATTTTATTCGAAAAAAGGATCAGTCTGTTCGGGGATTTGCTTCGGAAATTAGTTCTTTGATCACTAATTGGGGGTCTCTGAATTTATGAATGATTGGGGGAAAATTTTGGTGTTGTCAAGGGGTTTTTTAAGTTGTCGTTCCCTACATGCGTAAATGTGTTCATTGAGGCGGGTGTCGAGGTTTCTTGCTGTTTTCACCTACACGTATGATCTTGTCATACAGCCCCACAGGGTATAGTGTAAACTCCTGCATTCTGACTGTTCGTGTGCTTGGGTTTAATCCTGGTTAGATCCTTTCTTGAAGTGGTAGAAGCGATGGCGAACTCTGTGTTAGCTTGTGAAAGTATCTTTTGAGACCTATTTAGTGCAACCGCTGTTGGGAAAGAATTATAACTTTGTTGGGAGCGGTGTGATGCGTGGAGAATAGATGATCTGAGAGCTCTTGTTCTTGCATCTTTGATGAAAAAAGAAGGAAATTGTAACTCGTGAATGTTTGGTGGATTAAGTAACATTCCTCGCCAAGAAACTTCAGGACTACAAATTCGGTATGCTCTTAGGAAAAACGCCGATGATGATGCCTCTTTTAGTCTTGGTCTCTTGACTTGAATAGAAGTGTGTGATATCGATTTTAATTGGTGGGTTTCCGATAAACCTTGAAATCTAGGTTTGTTGTCTACTTTGTGAATGAGACGTCGAGGAAGTTAGCTTGTCATTGAGGACTCTTCTCTAGTGTAAACTGAAGTCGCTGGTTCAAACTGCGATGAGCCTTGCCTGAAGACTCCGTGCGTCAAAACGTTTTGAGTTATTACGAGGACAATCGTCGCACGTAACGTAACCAGTGACGCTTTGATGGGATGATGTTTGGCGAAGTGTTCGGACTCTAGGTGTTCCATGTAATAAGTTGGCTAGGACGGCACTTATTGGACCCCATTCCCATGCCGTGGTTTGTTTGTAAGCTTGTTTATTTGAAAGAAAAAACAGTTAAAATTAACACAGAGTTCAATCAAGTCAACAAAATGCTCCGTGAGGCAAAGGAAGGATTAAGGACCGGTTGACTTTACGTCGTAGAAACCTCGATGGCTTTTTTGGTAGGTACTTTTGTGAAAGGAAGTCCACATCCAAACTGCTTAGTTTCTTGTACGGATGGAGAGGTACGGATGCTCGGTTGAGAATGTCGCCTGATGTTTAAGATGAGCGGGCTGATGGTCCCAAGAAGGGCAGGAAAGATGTTTGGCAAGGTCTTCCGGCTAGTTTGTGTGGAATCACTGCCTATTCCAGGACGTGATTGGGTCTGAGAGGAATATTGTGTTTATGGGTCTTGGTAAACCATACATGTGTGCGTTTAGGGTTGTCCTGGGTAACAGGTACAGAAGTTTCTTTCCCTTCTCTAGTGCGTTTGAGTATTTGTCTGGTTTTGGTATAGGAAGTCTTTGTTGAGCGTCTCCCACTGTTGAGTGCTATAGGTTCTGTATGTGGATTGATCATTCAAAAGCTCACATTTTATTTGTAGTCACTGTGTGAGTATGACGACTCCACCTCCTTTGTCGGCGGTGGTGACGATAATGTTGGGGTCGTTGGCGAGGTCCTAAGGGCAGTGATATATCTTCTAGGGAAGATAGAAGAAGGAGGTTCTCATAAAGCTGCAGTGAGAAGGCCCTGTATAATACCCTTCTGAAGTTGCTGTCACTGTGTCTATGTTCCCGGAACAAGGTTGAGTTGATAGTTAGGTGTGCGAATGAGGTGGTAAATTTTGAGATTCCCAGACTCAGTGCTTGTTCTCAGTAGTCCGGTACGGTGGCTGACGATAAGTTTGTTTACAGGATCGGTCCCATTTCCTTCCATCGACTGTTATGTAACAGAGGTACAGAGTTGCGATTGAGTTTGATCTTCTGTTGGAGGTTAGCTGGTGTGACGTGCTGAGAATATACACAGCATGTGTTGGCAATCTAATTGGCCCTCATATTCCTTGCAGTTTCAAAGGTTCCTTAGGGATTGTTAAAAGTTCTTCGGCACATTCATCTCTTAAGTAAGCTTGGGTAGCTGGAGAAATTGGGTGGCTTTGATTGGAGAGTTGTGCAGGATAGACTGTTGGATCACCTTCTCCTGCAGGCAATCTTGTAGAAGTTTGTGTCCTGTTGTCGATACTGTGAGCACTAAGAAGGTGTCCAAATAACGTCTGCCATGAAAATGTCCATTATGTTGCGGTGTCCGACAGATTGTAATAAAGTTTTATAATTACCGACAATCATGGAAAGTAAAAGGACACAAGTGCAACTAATGATGACATTATATTTGTGGCAGACGTTTCCGCTCAATAAACATTTACGCCAGTAGGAACGACAACTTAAACACAGCCTGTGTAACAACACCGAAATTCCACCAATCATCTCATGAAATTCAGAGACGACGCCCATTAAGTTGATCAAAGAAACTAATTTCCGCTGACGCAAATGCCTCAATCAGCACTGATTCGCTGTTTCGAATACAATTAAACAAAACACGTGAGCAGGCTTCACCATCGTCCGAAGTCTTAGGCAAGATCCTCCGCTGGAAAACAGGTGAAAAGGGGCGCCATCCGATCACATTAGTCCTCTCCTGTTATGCTACACAAATTATCATACAGAAGTGAACACTGAAACAAATACCTGCCTCTTTCCAGTCTATATATGTCCCAACCTATTTTTTTTTTAGGGACCCCAAGTAATAGCTTTTAATCTTTTACTCATGTCCTGAATTGTATTATTTTTGTTAGCGAGACACACTACTACCACTACCACAGTGAAGCATCGAAATGTTACTCACTAGTATTACAACCTCACTCGGAGCTTTAAATCACTCTGTGTCCATGTATTTTTTGTAATGCTTGATATAGCTCCTGGAGAGCGAAACGTTGGCCACAATAAATTCACATTAGTTGCACTTGGTGTCCTTTTACTTTACATATTGTCGGTAAATCTACCAACTCTATTAACGATCTAATCTGTCGGACACGAACCGCAACATAATGGACATTTCATGCAGACGTTATTTGGACACCCTTCTTCGTGCCACAGCTATCCGCAACAGACACATCTTCACTACAAGATTGCCTGGCAGAGAAGGTGGTTCCTCTAAGTCTACTCCTCACAACTCTCCAACTCCCAAGCACCTAAATAACATACCCATTCTCTCCAGCTACCCAAGTGCTAGTACTTAACTGAATGTACCGAGAACATTCTACATCGCAATGGAAACCATTGAAACTGAAGAATGCGAGTGCTGTGCCAATCTTCAGATTGGACCAACACACTGCTGGAGTATATTCTCATCACAGTCACCACAGCAAACCTCCAACAGAAGATCAACTCAATCGCAAACTTCAGTACTCTGCACTAAACAGTCGATGAAGGAAATGGGTCGATCCCTGAAAACAACTTATCGTCACGCACCTTAACCGACTACGAGAAACAAGCACTGATTCTGGGACTCAAATTACACACCAACATACGCAACTAACTATCTAACTCAACCTGTTTACCAAGGAACCATAACACAGTGACAGCAACTTCCAGAAGGGTTATATACAGGGCCTTCTCACGGCAGCTTTTATTGAACCTCTCTTCTTCTAATCTTCCTGGAAGATACATCACTAGCCCTTAAGGGACCTCGCCATCGACACCCAACATTATCGTCACCACCGCCACAAAGGAGGTGGAGTCGGTCATACTCAACACCTGTGACTACAACACTACATTATGGACCCTTTTGAATGATCAATCCACATCACGAACCTATCAGCACTCTACAGTGGGAGACCTCACACAAAGACTTCCTATACAAAACCAACAAATACTCAAACGCACTAGAGAAGGGAAGCAACTTCTGTACGGCCTGTACCTCACAACCCTAAAACCAGCAAACACAAGTAGGGTTTACCCAAGAAACCCATAAACACAAATCCTCTCAGACCCAATCACGTCAGGAATAGGCAGGCTCCCACACAAACTCGCCGAGTCCTTGCCAAACATCTTTCCTGCCTTCTGGTCGGCACAACACACAGTTTCGTCTCCGCTCATCTATGTAGGACCACTCAGGCTACCTTCTTCAACCGCATCCGAAACCTCTCCATCCGTAACAAGAAACTAGCAGTTTGGATGTGACTTCCTCTTTCACAAAAGTAACCTACCAAAAAAGCCATCGAGTTCTACGACTAAAGTCAACTCAGGACCTTAATCGTCCTTTTTACTCCCGGAGATTTTGTTTGACTTGATTGAACTCAGTGTGTTAATTTAACTGTTTTTTCTTTTCAATAAACAAGCTCTAGCACCACAAACCTAACGGCAAGGGAATGGGGGTCCCCAATAAGTGCCGTCCTAGCCAACTTATACATTGGAACCACCTAGAGTCCGAACAATTCAGCCAACATCATCCCATCAAGCGTCACTTAGTTACGTTACGTGGACGATGCTCTAATAACACCAAAACGTTTTGAGCACGGGATCTTCAGCCAAGCTCAACGCAGTTGAACCATCGATTCAGTTACAACTAGAAGAATAGTCCAATGAACAAGCTACCTTTCCTCGACGTCTCAATTCACAAAAGTATACAACACCCTAAGATTTTCTAGTTTTATCGAAACTCCACCAATAATAATGATCTTCCAAACAAACAAACTCTATTCAATCAAGATACCAATGACCATAAGAGGCATCATCATTGGGTTTTTCCTAAGAAGCATACCGAATTGTAGTCCCTAAGTTTCTTGAACGAGTGAATGCACACTTACATCACACCAAACATTCACTGAGCTACAATTTTCCTTCTTTTTTTCATCAAAGACTGCAAGAAAGAGAGCTCTTCAGATCATCAATTCTCCACGCATCAACACCCGCTCTCCCAACAAAGTTTATAAATTCTTCCCAACAAGCCAGGTAGCACTAAACGTCTCAAAAGTAACTTTCTACAAGCTAACAACAAGTCGCCATCGCTTCTAACACTTCAATAAGGATCTAAACCAGGACTAAACCCAAAGCACCACGAACCATTCAATGCAGGGAGTTTACACTATACCCCCTGTGGATGCTGTTGACAAGATCTACGTAGGTGAAACAGCAAGAAACTTCGACAACACCCGCCACAATGAACACAATTACCATGAGGAACGACAACTTAAACAACGCCTGTGTACAACACACCGAAATTCCACCAACACTCATGAAATTTCAGAGACGCCGCAATTAGTGATCAAAAAAACTAATTCCGCAGACGCAAATGCCTCGAAACAGCAGTTGATCGCTGTTCGAAATACATTAAACAAAACAACGGCAGCTTCTCCATCCTCCGAAGTCTTAGCAAGAATCCTCCTGAATAACAGTAAACCCTGCAATCACTTATTCTCTCCTGTTATACTCACAAGCACATTACAGAGATTGAACACTAGAAAAAAACCTGCCTCTTTCCAGTCTATATTGTCCAACAATTTTAAAGTTACCCAAGTAATAGCTTTTATATCCTTTACTCATGACTAATTGTATTATTTTTGTTACTACTACTACTACCACTTAACCACAGAGTGAACATCGAAATGTTACCGTCACTAGTATACACCTCACTCTGAGCCTTTATATACCCTCTGTGTCCCATGTATTGTTTGTAAAGGCTTGAAAAAGCTCCTGGAGACAGCGAAACGTTGCCACAATAAATGTTCACATTAGTTGCACTTGTGTCCTTTTACTTTACATTATCACTATTACCCAACACCACTTGGCCACCACTTGTCCTCACATTCAATGTCACACAAACAACTGCACCACTTACAATCACAGTCACCTCAACCACCACTTGCATCCCATCACACCGTGCACCATCACATATTAACCATGACCTCACCTTATGTCCACTTACACCTCCACCATCACCACTGTCACACCCCCTTATACACCTGGTAAAAAGACACACACAATTGCCTGCAGAGAAAATATATTAAGATCGTTTGGGTCATGGAACAAGTTTCCGAGCCAGTAGTGACAATCGAGCACTGTTATACATGTGGTAAACTAGTTTACACACATCAGTGGTGAAAATTTGAATCAACCAGTTGAGAATTTCTCAAGCTACGAAAGGTAACACACAAACACGGATGAACAATATCAAGGCAAGTACTTCAAGGTCTTCCTTCAGGGATGTATCAGGGTATAAACATTGGGAATAGATACCGAAATATTGTTTAGAAAGACACGTACACAAACACTAGAACAAGTGTACAGAAAACGTTTAGTTCGGGGACCTGATGCAGGTTTTCACGACTGAATATTTTCTGAATTATGTTGTTTTGGGTTTTGCTTGCGGTGTTTTTTCTAAACCAGAGATGTATCATAAAAAACACTGGACCTCCGGTCATAGTGGCGTCATTGCCGCGCCTTTTGTAAAGTAACTCAGTATTTACTGTGAGTGTTAGATGCTCTGCCATGTTATCTGAGGTCAACCCTCTCTCCTATTAACCTCCCCTTATCTCTTCTCAGCTTCATTCTCTCATCCCCATTTCAGCCCTCCACATCTACTCTTGGAGCACCTCCCCACTCAATTCCCGCCTCTCAGCCCTTTCCCACTCTGTCCTAATCTTTTCCCAGTTTTTTCCCTTCCTCTTAGGCCCGTTCTTCCCTCTCACTACCTCTAATCGTCTCAGTCATCACCCTCGTATTTCTCCTCTCTCAACACATCCGCTTCATTCACTTAAAAACATACACTAATGCAAATTGTTTTAACGAAGTATCAGAAAAAGTAATGCACAGGATCTATCACAGTTTAGAAGTAATAGTAGCACATTATTAGTAGCAGTAGCAGATAGTAGGTGTGCAGTAGCAGCAGAGGACAAGTGGTATGTGTAAATATAGTGTTACTACAACCACAGACAACATCAGGCAGGAATATTAGTATAAAATAGGTAGTAGTGGTGGTAACAGGGGTAAAAAGAAATAGGAGAAAAAAAGGATCAAGATTATATTACTAATTTAATGGTTATAATATGTGACAAATTCGGTCATGAAAATAATCATATAATAACTTTTTAAAATGAATTTTTCTAAATAATGTTTTAAAAATACTCAGATTAGCGAGTCCGTTGTTGGTGTGTGTAGGATAGTGCATCCATCAATGAAGAGTCTCGCCTCAGTACTCTCTCACTTCGACCCTCCACACTCAGGGTGGCACGCTGGCAAGAGTCTGTTGCTTTGTTTGCATTTATCAGTGGTCAATGAGGGCGGTCCAGGCAGGAATATTGTAAATTTTCCCCGCCAGTATGTCCTGTCTGACGTCCGCCTTGGTTGTTGCTGTTGTTGTTGGATTGTTTTTTTTTTTTTTATAAAATCAGGGAGCCATTTCCTTTTTATAATGTAGGTATCTTGAAGGAACTGTTCCATAACAAGTCATGAGGCACTGTTTCTTCACGATCATGAAAGCACTGTTCCAACACAAACATGAAAGCACTGTTCCATCACGTGGCAAGTCCATACTCAATCAGTGTCTTTCATGAGAGAATACACATTCTCCAACATACTTCAACTGCACTTTCCTGTCCTTTAACGAAGATAATCGGAAGAGATTTGGTCACCTGTAACAATAGGCTGGCTTTGCCCATTAGTATACCGGCACGACCTTCCAACCATTGAACTTTCTCACCTGTGAAACAAACAGACTTGTGTCCCTTGTTTTCCTCTCTCTATCATTGTTATTGAATTCGCGCAGGAAAATCACTTGACATGGATCTCCTGTTAAATTAAGACACATTTAGAGAAATTCTGGCCCTTATGACATAAGTGTCAAAAAATCAACTGATAGCAAAGCCTATGTAAATGTGGTCGTTGTTGTCGCTATTATATGCTAAAGCAAAACGACGTCTGGCTTACCAGTGCTCTTCATAAGAACATAAGAAAGGAGAACACTGTAACGTAGGCTTCTTGGCCGCATACTAGGTAGGTCCTTCACAGTCCATCCCATCGTTTCTCTATCTCCAGATTTCACAGATAGGGCAGATGAGAAGAATGTCTGAGCGTAACAATGAGAACTACATTCACAACCGATTGGCCTTTTCTTTGGCCTACAATATGATACAAAAGCTCGCAAACCATAATGACAGGGGTAACCAAGGGTATAAACTGTAATGCTAAAAGTATGATTAAATTTTAAAGGAGAAAAGTAACACAAAATATTGATAAAGTTTCCAATTAAAAGTCAATTAGCGGAGAGAGTGTTCCGCACCTCTGCAACAGCAGTCAACACAACAGCATATCATTCGTCTTTCAGTAAGCAGCGAAGAAGAACGTGATTTTCGACTCCCTTGTAAAGGCTGACAATGAATGGATTATAACCGAAAGAGGAGTGATAAGAGGAATTACACAATATAATAAAGGAACCGCAAAGAGAGAGAGAGAGAGAGAGAGAGAGAGAGAGAAGCAAAGCGGTATATGTTTTAAAATATGTGGACAGAGACATACCAGTGAAGACGACTGAATCAAAAAAGTTAATTTAGGGAATACTAGCCAGGATGCTGTCCTCTGCTGTGATAGTAGCCAGGATGCTGTCCTCTGCTGTGATAGTAGCCTGGATGTTGTCCTCTGCTGTGATAGTAGCCTGGATGCTGTCCTCTGCTGTGATAGTAGCCTGGATGCTGTCCTCTGCTGTGATAGTAGCCAGGATGCTGTCCTCTGCTGTGAGAGTAGCCTGGATGCTGTCCTCTGCTGTGATAGTAGCCTGGATGCTGTCCTCTGCTGTGATAGTAGCCAGGATGCTGTCCTCTGCTGTGATAGTAGCCAGGATGCTGTCCTTTGCTCTGATAGTAGCCTGGATGCTGTCCTCTGCTGTGATAGTATCCAAGATGCTGTCCTCTGCTGTGATAGTAGCCTTGATGCTGTCCTCTGCTGTGATAGCATCCAGGATGCTGTCATCTGCTGTGATAGTATCCAGGATGCTGTCCTCTGCTCTGTTAGTAGCCTGGTGATGTCATCTGCTGTGATAGTAACCGGAATTCTGTCCTCTGCAGTGGATAGCCCAGGATGCTGTCCTCAGCTGTGGATCGTATCCAGGATGCTGTCCTCTGCTGTGATAATAGCCTCCTTGTGATGCTGCCTCTGCTGTGATTAGCATCCAGATGCTGGTCATCTGCTGTGATAGTATCCAGAGCCTCTCCTCCTCAGCTCTGGTATAGCCTGGATGCTGTTATCTGCTGTGAAAGTATCCAGGATGCAGAACCTCTGCTTGTGATAGCCAGGATGCGTCCTCTGCAGGTTGGATAGTATCCAGGATGCCTGTCCCTCTGCAGTGATAGTAGCCAGATGCCGTCCTCAGCTGTGATAGTATCCAGGATGCTTCATCTCTGTGATAGCACTATGCTCTGAACTTTTTCAATTGTAGCACATTATCATTGCTCGTGCTGGTGTGAAAAACAAACACCCTAGAAGATGCCCGTTCGTGTCCCTGAACTATCTGACTAAAGGCACGCCCCATCCTCCCTTCCCTGCCTCCCTTCATCCCCACTTATCCCCCCATTTTATGTATTCTCCATCCTATTTATAACGCTATTACCTTTATATCTCCCCCATTTCTGTCCCCCCCCCTTTCCTCATCTCCCATCCCCCATATATTTCCCAAGCCCCATGTCATTAATTTTTTTACCTGATAATCCTTTCGGTCTAGCGACAAATATATATATAATTTATATATATAATAAATATATATATATAATATATAATATTATAAATATATATATTTATATATATATATATAATATATAATATAATATGTGTGTATCTTTACTCTCAATGATAGTGAAAACTCAACAATCATCACTACAGCACATAACTAAAACTGAAACGATCACACACATCACTGAAATCTGAAACAGCAATCATTAGCTACACATCACTGGAAACTGGCACAATCAACAGTCAACCACTACTCATCGATGTAACTGAAGCATCAACAATCATCACTACTCCTCACTGAAACTGAAATATCAACAATCATCACTACTCATCGATATAACTGAAGCGTCAACAATCATCACTACACATAACTAAAACTGAAACGTCCATCACTACACATCACGTTTCGGGAAACAACAGTCATAGCTACACATCACGAAAACTGGAAACATCAACAATCATCACTACCATCGATGTAACTGAAGCATCAACAATCATCACTACTCAACACTGAAACTGAGTTACTTCCTGTATCGATTTCATTCGTTTCAATCGCAATATACTCTTGGAGGTTCAGTTCGTCACTATAGGCAGTTTCTGCTAATGTACGTCTGATGGGCATAGTTGTCAGCTACGAACGACTTAACTGGACCAAGGCCTGTAATTCTTTACTCCAAGGTGTTTGTAGTGTGAGTATAATGCCACTAGCTATGTATCAAGTTATAGTTATTTACTACAAAATTTTAACTGGTCTTACGAAATAACACTAAATCATTTTATCAAAACCAAATATTATCGAACAGACTTGAAATGTTAATAAAATACCTAATAATAATAATAATAAATAATAATACATTAATAATAATAATATAAATAATAATAAAATACTAATAATCAGCAATAATAATAATAATAATGATAATAATTATAATAATAATAATAATAGGTAGTAGTTGGTAGACAGCAACACCCAGGAAGTACTACCGTCCTGCCAGATGACTGTGAACAAAACCTGTAACTGTTTGCATGATGGTATGATTGCTGGTTTCTTTTTCTGTCTCATAAAACACTCTAAGATTAACAGGTGAAATCTGTCTACTTACTACCTACTTACACCTTGGTCACAACTTCACACTGACACGCACATGCATATAAAAATAAACATACATCTAGGGTTTTTCTCTCCTTTTTCCTAAATAGCTCTTGTTCTTTTTTTTTCTCTATTGTCCATGGGGAAGTGGAAAAGAATCTATCCTCCGTAACCATGCGTGTCGTATGAGGCGACTAAAATGCCGGAGCAATGGCTAGTAACCCCCTTCTCCTGTATACAATTACTAAAAGAAGAGAAGAAGAAAAATCTTTATAAAACTGGTTGCTTAAATGTCGTGGGATGTAGTGCGGATGACAAGAAACAGATGATTGCTGATGTTAGAATGAAAAGTAGTTGGATGGTCCTGGCCAAAGCGAAACAAAGCTGAAGGGGGTAGGAGAGTTCAGTGGGGGGAAATAAATGGATTACAATCTGGAGTATCTGAGAGAGTTAGAGCAAAGGAAGGGGTAGCAGTAATGTTAAATGATCATTATGAAGGAGAAAAGAGAAATAAAAAATGAATGTGTAAATTCAAGAATTATTGGATTAAGAGTAAAGGTTGGATGCGAGAAGTGGGTCCATAATAAGCGTGTAGCACCTGGAGAAGAGAGGAATGCAGATGAAGAGAGAGATTTGGGAGATGTTAAGTGAATGTATAGGAGTCCTTTGAACCAAGTGAAGAGTAATTTGTTGGTAGGGGACTTGAAATGCTAAAGTAGGAGACTTTTTTTTTTTTTTTTTTTTAGAGAGGGTTGGTAGGTAAGTTTGAGGGTGCCCAGGTGTAAAGATAATGGGAGCCCCCCTTTGATTGAACTTGTATAGGAAAGGGGTTTAGTTATAGGTAATACATATTTTTAAGAAAAAGAGGATAAATAAGTATACACGATATGATGTAGCGAAATGACAGTAGTTTGTTGGATTATTGTTATTGGTAGATAAAAGACTGTTTGAGTTAGACCTTCAGGATGTAACAGTTTTATAGAGGGGCCACAGATATAACATATCACTTTCTTAGTTGTAGCTACACGAGAGTAAAAGGTATATGGATACAAGGAGAATAGAAGCATCAGGGAAGATAGAGGTTGGAAGGTTATAAACTAAAAGAGGAGGCCGTAAGGGTAAGATATAAACAGCTATTTGAGACATTAGGCAATGGGGTCGAAGAGGTATGGGGTAGGTTTAAAAATGTAGTGTTAGAGTGTTAGCAAGAATTTGTGGTTACAGAAAGTGGGTGCCGGAGGGAAAGAGGAGCGATTGGTTGGAATGATGATTGTAAAAGAGAGTAGTAAGGAGAAAAGTTAGCAATGAGAAGTTTTTTACAAAGAGAATTGATGCAAAGTAGGAAGATAATATGGAGAAAAAAGAGAGAATTTAGAGAGTGTGAAGCAATGTAAAAAAAGAGCAAATTAGAGAGTGGGTGAGATGTTATCAACAAATTTTGTTGAAGAATAATAAAAAGTTTTGAGTGAGATTAACAAGTTAAGAAGCCTAGAGAACAAATGGATTTGTCAGTTAAAAAATAGGAGAGGAGAGTATTAAATGGAGAGTTAGAGGTATTGGAATATGGATAGGAATATTTTGAGGAATTGTTTAAATGTTGATGAGTATAAGGGAAGCGTGATTTCGTGTATATGGCAAGGAGTAATAACATCTTGTAGGAGTGAGGAAGAGCCAGTTGTGAGTGTGGGGGAAGTATCGTGAGGCAGTAGGTTAAAATGAAATAGGGGGTAAGGCAGCCGGGATTGAGGATAAAGATAGAAATGTTTAAAAGCAGTGGGGATATAGTTTTGGAGTGGTTGGTGGCAATTATTTAATAAATGTATGGAAGAAGGTAAAGGTACCTAGGGATGCAGAGAGCATGCATAGTTCCTTTTGTATAAAGGCAAAGGGATAAAAAAGAGTGCAAAAATTATAGGGGATAAGTCTGTTGAGGTGTACCTGGTAAAAGTGTATGGTAGAGTTATAATTGAAATGAATTAGAGTAGTAAGACGGAGATTAGGGAATAGCAGAGAACAAGGAGGCTTTAGGAAAGGTAGGGGGAGGTGGACCAGGTGTTTTACAGTGAAACATATAATTGAACAGATTTTAGATAAGGCTAAAAGAGGCTTTGTGGCCATTTATGATTTGGAAAAAGGCGTATGACAGGGTGGATAGGGGGGCAATGTGCAGATGTTGCAAGTGAATGGTGTAGGAGGTAAGGTTACGAAAGAGCGCGAGAGTTTTTTACGAGGATAGTGAGGCTCAAGTTAGAGTATGTAGGAAAGAGGAAATTTTTTTCCAGTAAAAGTAGGCCTTCGACAAGGATGTGAGATGTCACCGTGTTGTTTTAATATATTTTATAGATGGGGTTTTAATAGAAGTAAATGCGAGGGTCTTGGCAAGAGGCGTGGATTTTAAAAGATAAAGAATCACACACAAAGAGGAGTTGTCACAGCTGCCTCTTTGTCTGATGACACTGTGCTCTTGGGAGAATTCTGAAGAAAGTAGCAGAGATTGTGTCTGAATTTGGTAGGGTGTTGCAAAAGAAAAAATTAAAGGTGAATACAGGAAAGAGTAAGGTTATGGAGGATAACAAAAAGATGAGGTGAATGAAAGATTTGAATATCAAATTGGAGGGAGAGAGTATGGAGGATGTAATCTATTCATATATTTTGGGAGTGGACGTGTCAGCAGAAGGGTCTATGAAGATAGTGAATCCATAGAATTGATGAGGGAAAAAAGTGATGGTGCACTTAGGAGTCTGTGGAGACAAAGAACTTTGTCCTTGGAGGCAAGAGGGAATGTATGAGTATAGTTTTACCAACGCTCTATATGTGGTGTGAAAGCGTGGGTGATGAATGTTGCAGCGAGTACAAAGGCTGGAGGCAGTGGAGGATGTCCCATGTCTGAGGGCAATGTGTGGTGTGATATAATGCAGAGAATTCGTAGTTTTGAAAGTTTAGGAGAGGTGCGGGATACAATAACTGTTTGTCCAGAGGGCTGAGGAAGGGTTTGTTGAGGTGTGATCGGACATGTAGAGAGAATGGGAGCGAAACTAGAATGACTTCAAGTGTATCAGTCCTTTGTGGGAAGGAAGCGGGGTAGGGTCGGCCTAGAAGGGTTGGAGGGAGGGGGTAAAGGAAAAAAAGGTTTTGTGTGCGAGGGGCTTGGACTCCAGCAGGCATGCGTGAGCGTGTTTTGATAGAGTGAATGGAGACAAATGGTTATTAATACTTGCGTGCTGTTGGAGTGTGAGAAAGTAACATTTATGAAGGGATTCAGGGAAAGCCGTCAGGCCGGACTTGAGTCCTGGAGATGGGAAGTACAGTGCCTGCACTCTGAAGAGGGGTGTTAATGTTGCAGTTCTTCAAACTGTAGTGAAAAGCACCCTTCTGCAAACAGTGATGGAGTGAATATGGAGAAAGTTTTTCCTTTTCGGCCACCCTGCCTGGGTGGGAATCGGCGCGGTGTGATTAATAAAAAAAAAAAAAAAATAATATAATAATAAATAATAACAGCAACAACATGACGAACGTGATAAAAAATCGTAATAGCACAAAGGCATGAATTTAGAATTCCATGATTACTTATATTAATAGTTAACTGATTATTTCCGTTAATGAGGTTACCTGTGTGAGAGTGAGTTTATCTCAAGAACAGGAAATACAGCATTTTGTTTATATTTTCTTTAATAGTCCAGCAATCTTGCTAATGGCACTAAAAGGCGTCTCTCCGTAATTAAGTCCCGATCACACTGTCCCAAAACTGCAACCCAAGTGCTGTAGAAATACTGACAGATTGGGGCACTGTTTAATTTGAAGTAGTGGAAACCGTGACAGCAAGTGTACTAGATTTATATTAATGATGATTTGTCTTTCGTGATTAAGAACATAAGAAAAGGAATGGAATCTTCTTAGGGAGAGCTTCTACTCTGCGCCTTTAGAAGGTTGCTGGAGTTATGAGGTTAAATAGGCGTTAGCTTATCAGCAATGCAGATGCTCTCCTACTATGCTGGAATAACATTACGAAGGTTTTCATGAAAATCCATGACTCCTCCACCCCCCCACGATCAGCTGATAAAACACGCTATTTAAACATCTTTCTTCAGTTGGCAAGCAGTGGAAGAAATTCCACAGCATGGTTTTTGGCCCACAATTCCCTGAAAGTTCCCGAAATAAATTGCCTTAGTGAAGAAAATTTCTGCGTTCTTAACTGACTTTCGGGTAGACCAGCATCTCGGGACTCCGGTGCCGAAGTTTTTCAAGAGAAGAAGACAAAAGAGTTGAGTAGAGAAAGAGGAAGATATTAATGGGTAAGCAACCTGAGCTGGTTGAAGGCTAACCTTGCTCACTTGCCAGTGACCTCTACATGTAGGAATTTGTTTGCGGATAAACTCATAAACAAGAAAAGAAGAAAGGCGTTCTCAAGGAATGGTACGGAAAATAGATAGTGTGTAATCCTAAGCGTAGCGGCTACTCTCCTCATCCATTATTATAAAATTGAGTGATTATTAAACAAAAGAATTTGGAAAGAAAGAAGGTAGGTGTCTCCGCGTCACCCATGGTCATTTAACTCCACCAAGGACTGCAAAGAAGGCAGTAAAAAAACGAGTCCCTTCATTTGGGTCTGGATAAAAATAAAAAATACGGTAACGTAGCATGTCACCACCGAGTCCATGGGATCATCGCTTCAGTCCTGAGACATGGATGGTGAGAGAAAGTTTCTTTTTCGGAACACGAAGAAGGAGCAGAAACTTCGTAAGATTGTAACCCTTTTAGCTTCAAAAGTTTCATTCTCCAGAGGTTGCAAAACGAACGCAAGTTTCGCTCAGATGACGAAAAGATCAAAAACGTCGTAAAATTTCTCGTCTTGAAGTTGAAACAGTTTCGTTCAACACCGAACCGAGGCTGCCAAGAGAAATTATCATTCTCAGATAACGAGAAGGTCCGAAAAAGACATAAAGTGTCATCTTCGGACTCAGAAAGAAGAACCTTCTGACCTCGGAAGCATCATCTCCGGGTCTTGTCTTCCGAAGCTCATCGTCCGATGATTCATGGTTAATGCGTCTCTGTCGTCTAGTCAGAGATCAGAGTGCAAGAGAAAGTTATCATCGTCAGTTAATAAAAGATAAAAAAAGCTTAAAGTGTCATCTTCTAGCTCAAAAGATACCTTCTGACTCGGAAGCATCATCTCCAGGGTCAGTTGTCTTCGAGTCACGTCCGATGATACATAGTTAATTGCGTCGCTGTCGTCTAGGTCAGAGAACAAGAAGTGGCCAATAGAAAGTTACATCGTCAGATTAATAAAAAGTATAAAAAAAAGGCTTAAATGTCATCTTCTAGCTCAGAATCGTCATGTTTGGAACCAGAGGTGTCCTTCCTTCCAAACACAGAAGTAACATTTACCCGGTTCCGAAGCGTCAAAGCGTATTACTTGGTAACAGTAAAATAGGTTGGACAAATATAGACCTGGAAAGAGGCAGTTTTTTTTCAGTGTTCACATCTCTGTATTGTGCTTTGTGTAGTAAAACAGAGAGACTAAGTGATGCAGGGTTTACTGTTTTTCAGAGGATCTTGCTAAGACTTCGGAGATGGTGTAGCTGCCGTTTTTTGTTAAATTGTATTCGGAACAGCGATCCAGTTCTGATTCGAGGCTATTTGCTCTGCGAAATTAGTTCTTTGATCACTAATTGGGCTCTCCTGAATTTCATGAATGATTGGTGGCATTTCGGTGTTGTCACTGCGTTGTTTAAGTTGTCGTTCCCTACATGCGTAAATGTGTTCATTGAGGCGGGTGTCGAGGTTTCTTGCTGTTTTCACCTACACGTATGATCTTGTCATACAGCCCCACAGGGTATAGTGTAAACTCCTGCATTCTGACTGTTCGTGTGCTTGGGTTTAATCCTGGTTAGATCCTTTCTTGAAGTGGTAGAAGCGATGGCGAACTCTGTGTTAGCTTGTGAAAGTATCTTTTGAGACCTATTTAGTGCAACCGCTGTTGGGAAAGAATTATAACTTTGTTGGGAGCGGTGTGATGCGTGGAGAATAGATGATCTGAGAGCTCTTGTTCTTGCATCTTTGATGAAAAAAGAAGGAAATTGTAACTCGTGAATGTTTGGTGGATTAAGTAACATTCCTCGCCAAGAAACTTCAGGACTACAAATTCGGTATGCTCTTAGGAAAAACGCCGATGATGATGCCTCTTTTAGTCTTGGTCTCTTGACTTGAATAGAAGTGTGTGATATCGATTTTAATTGGTGGGTTTCCGATAAACCTTGAAATCTAGGTTTGTTGTCTACTTTGTGAATGAGACGTCGAGGAAGTTAGCTTGTCATTGAGGACTCTTCTCTAGTGTAAACTGAAGTCGCTGGTTCAAACTGCGATGAGCCTTGCCTGAAGACTCCGTGCGTCAAAACGTTTTGAGTTATTACGAGGACAATCGTCGCACGTAACGTAACCAGTGACGCTTTGATGGGATGATGTTTGGCGAAGTGTTCGGACTCTAGGTGTTCCATGTAATAAGTTGGCTAGGACGGCACTTATTGGACCCCATTCCCATGCCGTGGTTTGTTTGTAAGCTTGTTTATTTGAAAGAAAAAACAGTTAAAATTAACACAGAGTTCAATCAAGTACTTCTCGGAGGAAAGGAGAAAGGCCGGGCTTTCTGCTAAAACCCATGGTTTTTGGGGGTTTTTTGGGGGGGTAACCCAAACTCTTATTTCTTTTTTGGTGGGGGGTTAGGAGGGGTTTTGAAAAGGGTCGCGGGTTTTTAAAGATGGGGGGGCTGAGGGCCCCCAAAGGGAGGAAAGATGTTTTGGCAAGGACCCCGGCTATTGTGTGGGCACTGCCTTTTCCTACGTGATTGGTCTGAGGGGAAAATTTTGTGTTTTGGGTCGGGGGAAAACCATACATGTGTGCGGGTTTTAGGGTTGCTGGGTAAAGGTACAGAAGTTTCTTCCCTTCTCAGTGCGTTTGGTATTTGTCGGGTTTTGTATGGGAAAGTCTTTGGTGAGCGTCCCCCCACTGTTGAGTGCTGATAGGTTCTATGTGGATTGAATTAAAAAGGTCCATCATTTTAGTGTTGTAGCATGGTGTTGAGTATGACGACTCCACCTCCTTTGTCGGGGGTGGTGAGATAATTTTTGGGGGCGTTGGGAGGCCCTTAAGGCAGTGATATTTTCTAGGAAGATTAGAAGGGAGGTTCCATAAAGCTGCAGTGAAAGGCCCTGAAAAACCCCTTCGGGAAAGTTGCTGTCCTGTGTTAGGGTTTCCGGGTAAAAAAGGTTGAGTTGATAGTTAGGTTTGCTATGTTGGTTTAAATTTGATCCCAGACTCAGTGCTTTTTTTCGTAGTCGGTTAAGGTGCTGACGAAAAGTTGTTTTTTTTCAGGGTTCGCGCCCCATTTCCCCCATCGATGTTAGTGCAAGGTACTGAAGTTTGCGATTGGAGTTTGATCTTCTGTTGGAGGTTGCTGTGGGGGACTGTGCTGAAAATTAAACCAGCAGGTTTTGGGGTCAATCTAAAGTTTGGCCCCATTTTCCTTGCAGTTTAAAAGGTTTTCCTTAGGGATGTTAAAAGTTTTGGGAATTTCATTTAAGTAATTTGGGGTAGCTGGAGAGAAGGGGTGCTTGGAGTTGGGAGTTGTGCAGGAGTAGACTTAGGGATCACCTTCTCTGCCGGGGCAATCTTGTAGGAAGTTGGTTTTTGCAAGCTGTGAGCACAAAGAAGGGTGCCCAAATAACGTTGAATGAAATGTCCATTATGTTGGGGTGTCCGACGATTGAAAATAAAGTGGTAGAATTACCGAAATATTAAAGAAAAGGGACACAAGTGCAATAATGGACATTATTGTGGCAACGTTTCGTCAATAAACACATTTACGCATGTAGGAACGACATTTAAACAACCCCTGTGTACAACCCGAAATTCCCCCCATCATTCAAAAATTTCAGAGACGCCCAATTAGTGATAAAAGAAACAATTTCCGCGACGCAAATCTCGAACAGCACTGATCGCTGTTTCGAAAAAATTTTAAACAAAACAACGGCGGGCTTACCATCTCCGATCTTAGCAAGAATCCCCCTAAAAAACAGAAAAACCCGCCATCATTTAGTCTCTCCTGTTTGCTACACAAAGTACTTTAAAGAGTAAACATAAAAAAAAAACCCCCTTTTCCATCTATATTTGCCCAAACCCATTTTTATGTTACCCAATAATAGTTTTTATATCCTTTTATCTGTAGAATTGTATTATTTTTGTTACTATACTCTACCACTACCACTAGTGAAAACGAAATGTTCCTCACTATATACACCTCATCGGGGGCCTTTATATACCCTTGTGTCCATGTATTGTTTTAAAATCTTAAAACCCAAAAAAAAAAAAAATAAAAAAAATTGCACTTTTTTTTACAATATTGTCGGTAATTCTACCAACTTTTTACAATCTGTGGGACACCGGCAACATAATGGACATTTCATGCAGACGTTATTTTGGACACCCTTCTTCGTGCCACAGCTATCGCAACAGACCAACTTCCAAAAAGATTGCCTGGCAGAAAAGGGTGACCCCTAAGTCTACTCCTCCCAAAAAACTCCCCAACTCCAAGCACCCTTCTCCCCACCCCCAAGCTTACTTAACTAAAAGTGCGAAGAACTTTCTAACATCGCTATGGAAACCTTTGAAACTGCAAGGGAATATGGGGGCCAATCTTCAGATTGACCAACACACTGTGAGTATATTCTCGCACAGTCACCACAGCTAACCCCCAACAGAAGATCAAACTAATCGCAAACTTCAGTACCTCGCATAAAGTCGATGGGGGGAAAAGGGACCCCGAATCCCCGTAAAAAAAAATTTTCGTCCGCACCTTTAAACCGCTACGGAAAAAAACAAACACTGAGTTGGCTCAAATTTTCCACCAACATACGCAAACCCCAACATCAACTCAACTTGTTACCAGGAACCTAGACACAGTGAAGCAAATTTCCCGAAAGGGGTTTTATACAGGGGCCCCTCACTGCACTTTTTGTGAACCCCTTTTTCTTTAACTTCCTAGAAATACTCAGCCCTTAAGGACCCGCCAAAGACCCCCAAATTATCGTCACCACCGCCGGACAAAGGAGGTGGAGCGTAACTCAACACCAGTGACTACAACCTAAAAGTGGACCTTTTGAATGATCAACCAAAACGAACCTATCAGCCCCCAGTGGGAACGCTCACCCAAAACTTCCTATACAAAACCAGAAAAATACTCAAACGCACTGAGAAGGGAAGAAAACTTCTGTACCTGTTACCCCGCAACCCTAAACCAGCACAATGTTTTGGGTTTTCCCAAGACCCATAAAAAACCCAAAATTCCCTCAACCAATCACGTCAGGAAAAGGCAGTGCTCCACAAAACTAGCGGAGTCCTTGCCAAAATCTTCCGCTTTGGGGACCCTCAGCCCCGCTCATCTTAAAACCCCAGGCACCTTCTCACCCCATCCGTAACCCTCCATCCGTAAAAAGAAACTAAGCAGTTTTGGGGGACTTCCCTTTCACAAAAGTACCTACCCAAAAAAAACCATCGAGGTCTACGACGTAAAATCAACCAGGACCTTAATCTTTCCTTTACCCCCGGAGATTTTTTTGACTTGATTGAACTCGGTTTAATTTTCTGTTTTTCTTTCAATAAAAAGTCACAAACAAACCTCGGCATGGGAAAGGGGTCCCCCAAAAAGTGCCGTCCCAGCCAACTTTATTAAAATGGAACCCTAGAGTCCAACACTTCGCCAACATCATCCCATAAGCGTCACTTAGTTTCGTTTCGTGGACGATGTCCCGTAATAACCCAAAACGTTTTGATGCCGGGATCTTCAGGCAAGGCCCAAGCAGTTGAACCCGCGATTTAGTTTACACTAGAAGAAGAGTCCAAAGCAAGCTACCTTTCCTCGACTCCCCATTTACAAAGTAGACAACAACCTAAGATTTCAAGTTTATCGGAAACCCCCCAAAAAAAAAGATCTCACACACTTTTATTCAAGCAAGATACCAGACCAAAAAAGGCATCATCATTGGGGTTTTTTCCCAAGAGCTACCCAATTTGTGTCCTAATTTCTTGACAGGAATGCATTACATCCACCAAAAATTCACTGATTACAATTTCCCTTTTTTTTTCATCAAAGACTGCAAGAAAAAAGCTCTTAGATCATCAATTCTCCACGCATCAACACCCCTCCCAACAAAGTTATAATTTTCCCAAAAGGGGGGGCCGGTTTTCACTAAACGTCTCAAAATTTCTTCACAAGCAACACCAGAGTCGCCATCGCTTTAAACTTCAAAAAGGATCTAAACCCGGACTAAACCAAACACCCGAAACCCGCAATGCAGGAGTTTTTCACTTACCCTGTGGAGGGTTTGACAAAATCTACGTAGGGTGAAACAGCAAGAAACCCCGACACCCCCCCTCAATGAACATTTTTCCCTGTAGGAACGACAATTAAACAACGCCTGTGTACAACACCCAAAATTCCCCCAATATCTCATGTATTTAAGGGGGCGCCCAATTTTTGATCAAAAAACTTAAATTTCCCCAGACCAAATGCCCCGAATCGCATTTATCGCGTTTTTGAATACAGTTAAACAAAACAAAAGGCAGCTTCACCATCTCCGAAGTCTTAGCAAGAATCCCCTGAAAAAAATAAACCCTGCCCTCACTTTGTCCTCCCGTTATAACACAAACACATTACAGGAGTGAAAATGAAAAAAACCTGCCCCTTTCCAGCTATATTTGTCCCAAACCCATTTTAATGTTACCCAAAATGCTTTTATATCCTTTTACTCATGTACGAATTTTTTAAATTTTTTTTACTACTACTCTACCACTCCACTAGTGAACTCGAAATGTTACCTCACTGTATTACCCTCACTCTGAGCCCTTTTTATACCCCTGTGTCCATGTATTGTTTGTAATGGCTTTATAAAAACCTTTGGGGAGCGAAAAGTTTTTCCACAATAAATGCACATTAGTTGCACTTGTGTCCTTTTACTTTACATTTTCACTATTACCAACACCACTTGGCCCCATTTTCTCACAACAATGTCACACAATCACTACCACTTACTCACAGTCACCACACTCCCCTTGCATCCCCGTCACACCTGCACCCTCACAGTTAACCATGATCTACACCATTAGTCCCCTTACACCTCCACCATCACCCCTGTCACCCACCCTTATCATGGAAAAAAACACACACAATTGCCCAGAGAAAATATATTTAAACGTTTGGTCATGGAAAAATGTTTCTCGAGCCAGTGTGAAAAACGAGCACAGTTTTACTTTTGTAATCTAGTTATCACAATCTGGTGAAAATTTTTAAACCAACCAGATAGTATTTTTTAAGCCGAAGGTAACACGAAAATGGATGAACAATTCAGGCAAGTATTTTAAGGTCTTCCTTCAGGGTTTGTATCAGGGTATAAACTTTGGGAATGATCCCAAAATTTGGTTTAGAAAGGACCGTACACAAACACTAGAACATGTGTATCAGAAAACGTTTCGGCCCTGGGCCCTTGATAAGGTTTCGGGACTGAAATTTTTTTCTAATATGTTGTTTTTTTTGCTTGCGTGTTTTTCTAAACCAGGATGTATCATAAAAAACTGGCCCCTCCGGTCATGGGGAGGTCATCCGCGCTTTTTAAAGTAACTCAGTTGTTACTGTGGTGTAGTGCCTGCCATGTTATTGAGGTAACCCTCTTCTATTAACTCCCTTTTCTTTCTCAGCTTCATTCTCCAGCCCCATTTCAGCCCCCACTTTTCTCTTAGACCCCCCCACTCAATTCCTCCTCTAGCCCCTTTCCACTTGTCCTATTTTTTCCATTTTTTCCCTTCCTCTGGGCCCCGTTTTTTCCCTCAGTCCCTCTTAGGGTCCAGTCATCACTCCTCTTAGTTCTCGTCTCTCAACACACCGTTCATTCACTGAAAACAAACACAAAATGCAAATTTTTAACGATGTATCAAAAAAAAGTAATGCAAGGTCTATACAGTATTAGAGTAATAGTAGCAGCATTATTAGTGCAGTAGCATAGTAGGTGTGCTAGCAGCAGAGGAATAGTGGTATGTGTAAAAATAGTGTTACTACTACCAGCAAATCAGGAGGAATTTATTTTAAAAATAGTAGTAGTGGTGGTAAAGGGGTAAAAAGAAATAGGGAAAAGAAGAAAGGGATCATGTAATATTCAAATTTTTAAATGATTTAATAATGACAAATTGCTGAAAAATAATAAATTAATACTTTTAAAAAGAATTTTTCTAAAAAAGTTTTTAAAAATTACTCAAGTTTAGCGGTCCTTGTTGGGGTGTGTGGAGAGTGCATCCATCAATGAAGTCTCCCCTCATTTACTCTCTCATTTCGACCCCCCACATCAGGGGGGCAGCGGGAACAGTCGTTGCTTTGGCATTTATGTGGTCAATGGGGGGCGGCCGGGCGGAATTTTGTTTTTTTCCCTGCAGTATGTCTGTCTGACGTCCCCCTTTTGTTCTTTTGTTGTTGGATTGTTTTTTTTTTTTAAAATCGCCATTTTCTTTTTTATTGTAGGTAATCTTGAAGGAAACTGTTCCATAACGTCATGAAGGCATGTTCTTCACGATCTGAAAGACTGTTCCAACACAAACAAAAAAGCATTTTCCCCATCAGGGGCAAGTCCTCCCAAATCAGTGTTTTTCATAGAAAATCACATTCCCCAACTTACTTCAACTACATCTTCCTGCCCTTTTTCAAAGAAAAAGGAAAAATTTTGGGTACCGTAATAATAGGCGGCTTGCCATTAGTATACCGGCAGACCTTCCAACCTTGAACTTTTCCCCTGTGAAAAAAAAGATTGTGCCCCTTTTTTTCCTCTCCTTCATTGTTATTGAATTCGCCGGGAAAAAAACATTGACATGGATCTTTTTAAAATTATGACACATGTAGAGATATTCTAGGCCCTTTGACAAAAAGTGTAAAAAAAATCAATGATAGCAAAAGCCATGTAAATGTGGTGTTGTTGTCGCTATTATTGCTATAGAAAAACGACGTCTGGTTCCCATGCTTTCAAAAGAACATAAGAAAGGGGGAAACACTGCAGTGGTTCTTGGCCCATATAGGTAGGTCCTTCACGTCCATCCCATCGTTTCTCTTTTTTCCCAGATTTCACGAGGGCCCCAAAATGAGATGAATGGGTTGAGGTAACAATGAGACCTTTTCAAACCATTGGCCTTTTTCTTTGGCCTAAAAAGAAAAAAAGCCGCAAAAATAATAAGGGGAAAAGGGGAAAACGAATCTAAAAGTAAGTTAAATTTTAAAAGGGAAAAAAGTAACACAAAATTTGATAAATTTTCCCAAATTTTTAAAAGTCAATTAGGGGAGAAAAGTGTTCCGCCCCTCTGCAAAGCAGTAACAAAAACAGATATCATTCGTCTTTCAGTAAGAGGAAAAAGAACGTGTTTTTTCGACCCCTTGTAAAGGTGACAAGAAAAGGGTTATAAAAAGAAAAAAGGAAAATGATAAGGGAATTACACAATATAATAAAGGAACCGCAAAGAAGGAGAAGGGGAGGGAGGGGAGAGAGAGGAGAGCAAAGCGGTATTGTTTTTAAAAAATGTGGACAGAGGGAATACCAGTAAAACGACTGAATCAAAAAAGTAATTTGGGAATATAGCCAGGATGCTGCCCCTGTGTGATAGTAGCCAGGATGCTGTCCTTGCTGTGATAGAGCCCGGATGTTGTCCTTGCTGTGATGTAGCCTGGATGCTGTCCTTGCTGTGATAGTAGCCTGGATGCTGTCCCCTTGCTGTGATAGTAGCCCGGATGCTGCCTTCTGGTGAGAGTAGCCTGGTGCTGTCCTCTGTGTGATAGTAGCCCCGGAGCTTCTTGCTGTGATATAGCAGGATGGGTGTCCTCTGCTGTGATAGTAGCCAGGATGTGTCCCTTTTCTCTGTAGTAGCCCGGATGCTGTCCCCTGCTGGGGATAGTATAGATGTGTCCCTGCTGGATAGTGCTTTATGCTGTCCTTGCTGTGATAGATCCGGATGCTGTCATTTTCTGTGATAGTATCGGATGCTGTCCTCTGCTCTGTTAGTAGTGGATTTATGTCATCTGCTGTGATAGTATCCCGGATGCTGTCCTCTGTGTGATGCCCGGTGCTGTCCTCTGCTTTGATAGTATCCCGGATGCGTCCTTGCTGTGATAGTAGCCTTGTGCTGGCCTTGCTGGATGCATCCAGGATGCTGTATCTGCTTGATAGTATCCCCGGTGCTCTCCTTGCTCTGGAGTAGCCGGATGCTGTTTCTGCTGTGAAGTTCCGGATGCTGTACTTGCTGTGATAGCCAGGTGCTGTCCTTGCGTGATAGTTCCCGGATGCTGTCCTTGCTGTGTAGAGCCAGGATGCTGTCCCCTGCTGTGATAGTATCCAGGATGCTGTCATTGCTGTGATGACTATGCCTGAACTTGTTTACATTGTTGCGACATTATCATTGTCGTGCTGGTGTGAAAACCCAAAAACCTAGAAGTGCCGGTGTCCTGAACTATCTGACTAGGCACCCCCCTCCCCCCTTCCCGCCCCCCTTATCCCCCTTATCCCCATTTTATGTATTTCCATCCCATTTAACGCTATTCCTTTATATCTCCCATTTTGTTTCCCCCCCTTTCCCCTTTTCTCCCTCCCCCTATAATTTTTAAGCCCAGTCATTAATTTTTTTTTGTAATCCTTTGGGTCTAGCGACAAATATAATTATATATATTATATATATATATATATATTATTATATATTTATTTTTATATATATATATATATATTTATATATAATGTGTGTTCTTTATCATCATGATAGTGAAAAATCAACAATCATCACTACCATAAATAAACTGAAACGTGATCACACACATCACTGAAACTGAAAAAGCAATCATATAACATCACTGAAACTGGGAAAATCAACCGTCCCACTACCTCGTGTAACTGAAGCATCAAACAATCATCATACTCCTCACTGAAAATGAAATATAACAATCATCACTATCATCATTAACTGAAAAAGGCAACAAAATTCACTACACTAATAAAACTGAAACGTCATCATACACATCCTGAAACTGAAACAACGTCATAGCTACCATCACGAAACTGGAAAATCAAAATCATCATACTCATCGATGTAATGAAGCTCAACAATACATACCCAAACTGAAACTGATTACTTCCCGTATCGATTTTATTCGTTTCAATGCAATTACTCTTGGAGGTTCAGTTCGCACTTAGGGAGTTTCGCTAATGTAGTTGATGGGCATAGTTTTCAGCTACGACGACTTAAATGGGCCAAGGCCTGTAGTTTTCCCTTGATCCAAGGTGTTTGTAGTTGAGTATAAAGCCATAGCTATGTTATCAGGTTATAGTTTTTTACTACAAAATTTTTTTGGTTTACGAAATAGCACTAAAAATTTTTTTAAAAAAACAAAATTTTCGAACAACTTGAAATGTTTAAAAAAAAATAAAAATAATAATAATAAATTAAAACAATAAAAATTATAATAATAATAAAAATAATAAAAATAATAGCAATAAAATAATAATAAGATAATAAAAATAATAATAATAAAAATAGGTAGTAGGTTGGTAGACAGCAAACCCCCCAGGGAAGTACTACCGTCCCGCCCGATGACTGTGAAAAAAAAACTGTAAAAAGTTTGCATGATGGTGGATTGCTGTTTTTTTTTGTCTCATAAACACGCTAAGATAAAGGGATATCTTGTACTCCTATTACACCTTTGGGCACACTTCACAGAACGCCATGCAATTTTATATATACATACATTTGGTTTTTTCCTTTTTTAAATAGCTTTGTTCTTTTTTATTTCTTTTTGTCCTGGGGGGAAGTGGAAAAGAATCTTTCCTCGAAGCCCTGCGGTCGTATGAGGGACTAAAATGCCCGGGGCAATGGGTAGTAACCCCTTCTCCCGTATACAATTACTAAAAAAAGGGGAAGAAAAAAACTTTATAAAACTGGGGTTGCTTAAATGTGCGTGGAGAGTGCGGGGGTGCAAGAACAGATGATTGCTGATGTTATGAAGAAAAGAAGTTTTATGTCCTGGCCCCCAAGCGAAACAAAGTGAAGGGGGGTGGAGAGTTTGTGGGGGGGAAAAAAATGGGGTTAAATCTGGAGTATCTGAGGAGTTAGAAACAAAGGAAGGGGGGCAGTAATGTTAAATGATCAGTTATGAAGGAGAAAAGAGAATTGAAAGTGTAAATTCAAAAAATTATGTGGATTAAAGTTTAAAAGGGTTTGGGTGCGAGAAGTGGGTCTAATAAACGTGTAGCCCTGGAGAAAAGAGGAATGCAGAGGAGGAGAGAGATTTTGGGGATGTTAAGTGAATGTATAGGAGCCTTTGAACCAAATGAGAGAGTAATTGTGGAGGGGATGAATGTAAAGTAGGAGAAACTTTTAGAGGGGTTTTGGTAGGTAAGTTTTGGGGTGCCCCGGTGTAAATGATAATGGGAGCCCTTTTATTGAACTTTGTATAGAAAGGGGTTTAGTTATAGGTAATACATATTTTAAGAAAAAGGGATAAAAAAGTTTTCAGATAGATGTGGGCGAAATGACAGTAGTTTGTTTGGGTTATGTATTGGGGATAAAAGACTGTTGAGTAGACTTCAGGATGTACATGTTTATAGGGGGCCACAGATATATCAGATCACTTTTTGTTGTAGCTAACTGGAGTAAAAGGTAGATGGGATACAAGGAGAAATAAAGAAACGGGAAAAAGAGGTGAAAGGGTTTTTAAAAATAAAAGGGAGGCAGTTAGGGTAAGATTAAACACTATTGGAGAGCATAGGCAATGGGGCGAAAAGGTATGGGTAGGTTTAAAAAAATGTAGTGTTTGAGTGTTCCCGAATTTGTGGTTTGGAAAGTGGGTGCAGGAGGGAAAAGGGGCGATTGGGGGAATGATGATGTAAAAAGATAGTAAGGGGGAAAAAAATTGAATGAGAAGTTTTTTCAAAATAGAAGGGTTTCAAGGAGGGAAAAGTATATGGAGAAAAAGAGGAAGTTAAGAGAGTGGGAAAACAAAGTAAAAGAGGCAAATGGGGGTGGGGGAGATGTTATAACAAATTTTTTTGAAAATAGAAAAATTTTGGGGTGAGATTAACAAGTTAAGAAAAGCCTAGGAACAAATGGATTTGTCAGTTAAAAATAGGGGAGGAGAGTTTTTAAATGGAGAGTTAGAGGTATTGGGAAGATGGAAGGAATATTTTGAGGAATTGTTAAATGTTGATGAAGATAGGGAAGCTGTGATTTCGTGTATAGGGCAAGGAGGAATAAAATCTTGTAGGAGTGGGGAAAGGGAGCCAGTTGTGAGTGTGGGGGAAGTTCGTGAGGCAGTAGGTAAAATGAAAGGGGGTAAGGCAGCCGGGATTGATGGGATAAAGATAGAAATGTTAAAGCAGGTGGGGATTAGTTTTGGAGTGGTTTGGTGCAATTATTTAATAAATGTATGGAAAAGAAGGTAAGGTCCCTAGGGATTGGCAGAGAGCATGCATAGTTCCTTTGTATAAAGGGCAAAGGGGATAAAAGAGAGTGCAAAAATTATAGGGGGATAAGTCTGTTAAAGTGTACCTGGTAAAGTGTATGGTAGAGTTATAATTGAAAAGAATTAAGAGTAAGACGGAGAAAGGATAGCAGATGAACAAGGAGGCTTTAGGAAAGGTAGGGGGTGTGTGGACCAGGTGTTTACAGTGGGAAAAATATAAAGTGAACAGTATTTAGATAAGGCTAAAGAGGTCTTTGTGGCATTTATGGATTTGGAAAAGGCGTATGACAGGGTGGATAGGGGGGCAATGTGGCAGATGTTGCAAGTGTATGGTGTAGGAGGTAGGTTACTGAAAGCAGCGAAGAGTTTTTACGAGGTAGTGAGGCTCAAGTTAGAGTATGTAGGAAAAAGAGGGAAATTTTTTCCCAGTAAAAGTAGGGGCCTTAGACAAGGAATGTGTGATGTCACCGTGGTTGTTTTAATATATTTATAGATGGGGTTGTAAGAGAAGTAAATGCGAGGGTCTTGGCAAGAGGCGTGGAGGTTAAAGATAAAGAACACACACAAAGTGGGAGTTGTCACAGCTGCTCTTTGCTGATGACACTGTGCTCTTGGGAGATTCTGAAGAGAAGTTGCAGAGATTGGTGGATGAATTTGGTAGGGTGTGCAAAAGAAAAATTAAAGGTGAATACAGGAAAGAGTAAGGTTATGAGGATACAAAAAGATTAGGTGATGAAAGATTGAATATCAGATTGGAAGGGGGGAGATTTTGGAGGAGGTGGGAAAGTATTCAGATATTTGGGAGTGGACGTGTCAGAGATGGGTCTATGAAAGATGAGGTGAATCATAGAATTGATGAGGGAAAAAGGTGAGTGGTGCACTTAGGAGTCTGTGGAGACAAGAACTTTGTCCTTGGAGGCAAAGAGGGAATGTATGAGAGTATAGTTTTACCAACGCTCTTATATGGGTGTGAAGCGTGGGTGATGAATGTTGCAGCGAGGAGAAGGCTGGGGGCAGTGGAGATGTCATGTTGAGGGGAATGTGTGGTGTGAATATAATGCAGAGAATTCGTAAATTTGGAAGTTAGGGAGGAGGTGCGGGATTACCAAAACTGTTGTCCAGAGGGCTGAGGAAGGGTTGTTGAGGTGGTTCGGGCATGTAGAGAGAATGGAGCGAAACAGAATGACTTCAAGAGTGTACAGTCTGTAGTGGAAGGAAGGCGGGGGAGGGGTCGGCCTAGGAAGGGTTGGAGGGAGGGGGTAAAGGAGGTTTTGTGTGCGAGGGGCTTGGACTTCCAGCGGCATGCGTGAGCGTGTTTGATAGGAGTGAATGGAGACAAATGGTTTTTAATACTTGACTGCTGTTGGAGTGTGGGGCAAAGTAACATTTATGAAGGGTTCAGGGAAACCGCAGGCCGGACTTTAGTCCCGGAGTGGGAAGTACAGTGCCTGCACTCTGAAGGAGGGGTGTTAATGTTGCAGTTTTAAAAAAATGTAGTTTTAAAGCCCCCTTTTTGGAAAGACGTGATGGGTGAAGATGGGAAAGTTTTTCTTTTTCGGGCCCCCCTCCCTTGGTGGGAATGGCCCGGTGTGTAATAAAAAAAAAAAAAAAATAAATAATAATAATATATAACAGCAACAACACAAAAACTGAAAAAAAAATCGTAATACCCAAAAAGGTGAATTTAAGAATTCCAGATTATTAATTAATATTTAACTGATTTTTCCGTTAATGAGGTTACTGTGTTGAGAGTTGGTTTATCCAAGAACAGGAAATACTGATTTTTTATATTTTTTTTAAATAGTCCTGCGAACTTTGCTAATGGTAAATAAAAGGCGTCTCCGTAATTAATTCGATCACACTGTCCAGAACCACCAAGTGCTGTAGAAATACGGGACTGATGGGGCCTGTTAATTGAAGTAGTGGAAACCGGGACAGCATTTTGTACTGATTTATTTTTAATGTGATTTGTTTTCGTGTTAAGAACATAAGAAAGGAAAGGAATCTTCTTAGGGGAAGTTTACCTCTGGCCCCTTTTTAAAGGTTGCTGGAGTTATGGGGTTTAAATGGCGTTTGTTTTACAGCAAGCAGATGCCTCCTACTATGCTGGAATAACTTAAAAGGTTTATCATGGAAAATCCATGTGCTGATAAAAACCGCTATTAAACTCTTTCTTCAGTTGTGCAGGCATTTGGAAGAAATCCATAGATGGGTTTTGCCCACAATTCACTGAAAGTCGAAATTTTGCCTTAGTGAAAAACATTTTCTGGTTTTTCGACTTGGGTAGACGCGGCATCCGGGACTCCGGTCCCAAAGTTTTTCAAGAGAAGAGAAAAAAGAGTTGGTAGAGAAAGGGAAAATTTGGGGGGGTACGCACCTGAGCTTTTGAAGGTAACCTTGCTTTTGCCGTGACATCTAAGTGTGGATTTGTTGCGGATAAACTCATAAAAAAAAAAAAGGGAAAATGAAAGGGTTTCTCAGGGGAAAGGTACGAAAAAAGTAGGTGTAGATCCTAGTAGCGGCCTACTCTCTCTCAATTATTTATAAAAATTTAGTGTTTTTTTTAAAAAAAAGAATTTTGGGAAAAAAAAGAAGGTAGGTGTCTCCCCTCACCATGTTCATTTAACTCCCAAGGTCGCAAGAAAGGGAGTAAAACGGTCCCTTCTTTGGGTTCGGAATAAAAATAAAAAAAATCGGGAACGTAGAGGTCACCCCCGAGTCCCGTGGGATCTTCGTCTTCAAATCCCGAGGTATGGAGGTGAGAAATTTTCTTTTTCGGAACACGGGGAAAGGGGCAGAAAAAGTCGTAAATGTTACCCTTTAGCTCCAAAAATTCATCCAGAGGTTTCAAAAAGAACGCGAAGTTTCGCTTAGATGACGAAAAGATGCAAAAAAAGTCGGGTAAAATTCTCGTCGAGTTAAACAGTTGTTCAACCAGAACCGAGGCTCCAAGAGAAAATTTCATTCTCAGATAACGAGAGGTCCCCAAAAAGACATAAGTGTCATTTTCGGCTCAGAAAG
>NC_069432.1:1190623-1191693 GCF_026875155.1 Cherax quadricarinatus
TAGGGGGATAAGTTTGTTGAGTATACCTGGTAAAGTGTATGGTAGAGTTATTATTGAAAGAATTAAGAGTAAGACGGAGAATAGGATAGCAGATGAACAAGGAGGCTTTAGGAAAGGTAGGGGGTGTGTGGACTAGGTGTTTACAGTGAAACATATAAGTGAACAGTATTTAGATAAGGCTAAAGAGGTCTTTGTGGCATTTATGGATTTGGAAAAGGCGTATGAGAGGGTGGATAGGGGGGCAATGTGGCAGATGTTGCAGGTGTATGGTGTAGGAGGTAGGTTACTGAAAGCAGTGAAGAGTTTTTACGAGGATAGTGAAGCTCAAGTTAGAGTATGTAGGAAAGAGGGAAATTATTTCCCAGTAAAAGTAGGCCTTAGACAAGGATGTGTGAAGTCACCCTGGTTGTTTAATATATTTATAGATGGGGTTGTAAGAGAAGTAAATGTGAGGGTCTTGGCAAGAGGCGTGGAGTTAAAAGATAAAGAATCACACATAAAGTGGGAGTTCTCACAGTTGCTCTTTGCTGATGACGCTGTGCTCTTGGGAGATTCTGAAGAGAAGTTGCAGAGATTGGTGGATGAATTTGGTAGGGTATGCAAAAGAAGAAAATTAAAAGTGATTACAGGAAAGAGTAAGGTTATGAGGATAACAAAAAGATTAGGCGATGAAATATTGGATATCAGATTTGAGGGAGAGAGTATGGAGGAAGTGAATGTATTCAGATATTTGGGAGTGGACGTGTCAGCGGATGGGTCTATGAAAGATGAGGTGAATCATAGAATTGATGAGGGGAAAAGGGTGAGTGGTGCACTTAGGAGTCTATGGAGACGAAGAACTTTCTCCTTGGAGGCAAAGAGGGGAATGTATTAGAGTATAGTTTTACCAACGCTCTTATATGGGTGTGAAGCACGGGTGATGAATGTTGCAGCGAGGAGAAGGTTGGAGGCAGTGGAGATGTGATGTCTGAGGGCAATGTGTGGTATGAATATAATGCAGAGAATTCGTAGTTTGGAAGTTAGGAGGAGGTGCGGGATTACCAAAACTGTTGTCCAGAGGGCTGAGGAAG
>NC_069432.1:1192193-1212650 GCF_026875155.1 Cherax quadricarinatus
CAAAAAAATTTTTGTCAAAATTTAACAAACTGAGTTTTTTTGAAAAAAATTAATTTGGAAAAATTACCAGAAAGGCTACGCTTTTAAGGTTTGGAATTTTAAAAAACCTAGGGGAAAAACCCCCGGGAATTTTTCCCTTGAATTTTTTTTTTTTTTTTTTTTTAATTTTTTTCCTTTTTTTAAAAAGATTAAAAAAAAAAAAAAAAAAAAAAAAAAAAAAATTTTTTATTTACTTTTTCAAATTATTAATATTGCATGGGAAATAAAAACCAAATAAATTTAACAAAGGAAGGGAAAGGAAACCCAGAATGGAAAAAATATATGGAATATTCCCAGGGCCTTCCATCAAATTTAAAAATTTCCCCATTCTCGAAGGGGCTTATTCTCCCTTTCTCTTTTTTACCTCCAAGGTTTTTATATTAAGGAAAACTAAAATGGTTTACATGTTTACACATCGTAATGAGGTATAAGTTGAGAAAAATGTGTATTTTTCGAAAAAAAAAAAAAAAATGGGGGTTTCCGGTGGGTACGGGAAACGGGAAATAAGGAATTCAAAATGAGCTGTGGATCGACAATACAGGAATATAAAATGAAATTCAACCCAGGGGGAACCAAAAGGAAAGAATTGGTTTTACAAAGGAACTGGAACCGTTGAGGGTCTTCAAAAGGGTGATTTAAGGGGGCAAAAGTTCAGAAGGCTGGGAAAATTTAAAAAACTAAAATTAAAGAAATGGAGGAAGGGGTAAACCCAAATTTGGAAATCACTTAGAATACGTTTATCAGTTTTTTAAAGGTTTAGATCAATGCCACAAAAAATTCCAGGTTTTCCCCTTGGGCGGCCAAAGTCATTTTAGGTATTGAATAATTTTCGTCATGTGTTTTTTACTAAACTTATTAACAGGTACATAAAATTTAAGGGCTTCCTTACCGTACAAAAAATTATGAAAGAAATTTTTTTTAACGAAAAATATATAAAAAAAAAATTTTGGCTCTGAAATTCTTTAGCTCTTGTTACGGTCATCGTCGATACAGACCATGGCGGGTTGAGAGACGAATTCCTGGAATGACAATGTGGTGAGACTGTAACAGTTCTTGAGATGGGTGGTTCATTCCATAGCACCGTGATGGTGGGGTTAGTGGGGCTGGGTAAGCCATCCCTTGTACACCGTGATGGGGGTTAGTAAGCTGGGTAAGCCATCCCTGTACACCGTGATGGAGGGTAAGTGAGCTGGGTAAGCCATCCCTGTCCACGTGATGAGAGGGGTAGTGAGCTAACGGGTAAGCATTCCCTGTACACCGTGATGGAGCGGGGTTTAGGTGCGCTGGGGGTAAGCCATCCTTTCATTTATATTAGTGGGTTTAGGTGAGGCTGGGGTAGCATTCCTTGTACATTTTAATAGCAGGTTAGTGAGCTGGGTAAGCCATCCTTGTCCATTATAATAGTGGGTTAGTGAGCAACAAGTAAGCCATCCCTTCTCATTTAATAGGTGGGTTAGTGAGGAGGGTAGCTATCAACTGCCGCTGCTGCCACGATGCTTGAGAGTGCAGTAACTCTCCGAGGATAACTGGCTGAGAGCTCACCCTCACGTCATTTATAACTACAATGATATACATCAGCATGTGGTGGCAGCCGTGAGCCGCGTTCGCGCGCGCCACTTGCGCTGTCAGTTTCACAATCTACTAATATTTTCTTATCTAAATTTTATGGGGCAAATCTTTTAAAAACCTTCTAGCCGTAGCAGGCTTACGGACTTAGCGTATGTTGATTTGGTTCTATAGTAAGAATGGTCAGTCTCCACGCAGCACGCCGAGGAGACACAGTCTCCACGCAGCACGCCAGGAGGACACCAGTCTCCCACGAAGCCACGCCGCGCGACACCAGTCTTCCACGCAGCACGCCGGGAGACCACCAGTCTCCATGCAGCCACCGGGCCGGGATACACCAGTCTGCCATGACAGCACGCGGGAGACACCAGTCTCCACGCAGCACGCCGGGAGACACCAGTCTCACGCAGCACGCCGGGAGACACCAGTCCCCAAAGCAGCACGCCGGGAGACACCAGTCTCAACGCAGCAACGACGAGACCACCTGTCTCCACCGCGCACCCGGGGAGACACAGTCTCCACGCAGCACGCCGGGGAGACACCTGTCTCCATGCAGCACGCCGGGAGGACTCCAGTCTCCAGCAGCACGCCGGGAGACACCAGTATCCACGCAGCACGCGGGAGAACAGTCTCCACGCTGCCACGCGGGAGACTCCAGTTCACGCAGCACGCCGGAGGACACCAGTCTCCACGACAGCACGCCGGGGAGGACCACCAGTCTCCACGCAGCACCCCGGGAGAAACCAGTCTCACGCAGAACGCCGGGAGACCAGTCTCCATGCAGCACGCCGAGAGACAACAGGTCTCACATTGTTTTTTTATTTTTTTTATTTTTTTTTAGTACATAGTTCTTATTAATCGTCTGGTAGATGTGATATTATTATCAATTTGTGAGGTATGTACAGCGAATGAGGTTATCAGTCAGCATTTTCCGGTATAGTAAGGACTTTAGCGCACCTGGAACATTTGCGAATTCAACTGACTGTTCAGCACTATCACCACCACCACCTGCACATGCCACCTGCACCTATACACTCTTACACACTACCACCACCTGCACCTATACCACCTTCACCACACCACCTACATTCACTGCCACCTACACCACTACCAACACATGCAGCCACGGACACTGACTATACCACTGCAACCTATACCACCTGCAACTACTGCCACTACACAACTACACCCACCTCCTGCGCACGAAACGAACACTATCTCTGTATTACGCTAAGATTTCACACTGCACCACCACCAATATCGCTTGCCACCACCTGTACCTGAACACCAATAATATGAGTCACCACCACCACGGTCACCAGCAACTGCATTATCACTATTACCAACAACACTTGGCCCCACTTGTCTCACAATCAGGTCTACACAATCACTACCACTTAATCAACAGTCACCCATCACTACCACTTGCATCCATGTTCAACACTGCACCATCACTGATTAACCATGATCTACACCATTATGTCACTTACACTCCACATCACCCACTGTCACACACCTTATACACCTGGGTAAAATGGACACACACAATTGCCTAGAAGAAATTATATTAAGACGTTTTGGGTCATGGAAACATTGTTTCTCGATGCCACAGTAGTGACAACGGCACAGTTAGACTTGTGTAAATCTAGTTATACACAATCAGTGGTGGAAAATTAAGCAACCAGATGAGTATTTCTCGTGCTCGAGGTAACACGAAACACTGGATGGAACAATATATCAGGCAAGACTTTAAGGTCTTCCTTCAGGGATGTATCAGGGTATTAACATTGGAATAGATACCGAAATATTGGTTTAGAAAGAACGTACACAAAACACTAGAACATGTGTATCAGTAAAAACGTTTCAGGTCCTGGGCACTTGATGAGGGTTCAGGACTGAAATAATTTTCTAATATGTTGTTATTGTTTGCTTGCGTGTTATTATAAACCTGAGATGTATATAAAAAACATGGACCTCCGGTCATAGGGCAGGTCATTCAGCGCTTTTTAAAGTAAAATCAGTATGTAACTGTGAGTGTAGATGCTCTGCCCATGTTATCTGAGGTCCAACCTCTCTCCTATTACTCCCTTATCTTTCTCAGCTCATCTCTCTCAGTCCCCATTTCAGCCCTCCTCATCTACTCTTAGCACCTCCCACTAATTCCCTCCCTCTCAGCCCCTTTCCACTTTGTCCTATCTTTTCCAGTTTTTCCCCTTCCTCTCAGGCCCGTTCTTTCCTCTCAGATACCTCTTATCGTCTCTGTCATCATCCTCTTAGTTCCTCCGTCTCTCTACACACGCTTCATTCACTGAAAACAAAACCACTAATGCAAATTGTTAACGATGTATCAAGAAAAGTAAAGCAAGGATCTATACAGTTTTAGTGTAATAGTAGCAGCATTATTAGTAAGCAGTAGCATTAGTAGGTGTGCTGTTAGCCAGCAGAGGATATAGGTGGTATGTGTAAATATAGTGTTACTACTACAGCAGCAACATTCAGGAGGGAATCTTAGTATAAATAGTAGTAGGTTGGTGGTAACAGGGGTAAAAAGAAAAGGAGAAAAGAAGAAGGGATCATGATAATATTACTAATTTAATGATTATATAATGACAACTCGGTCATGTAAAATAATCATCTATATTTTAAAAATGAATTTTTATAATTAAAATGTTTTTAAAAAATTACTCAGATTATCTAGTCTTGTTGGGTTTGTGTGTAGGAGGAGTTGCATCCATCAATGTAAGACTCGCCCTCAGTACTCTCTACTTCGGGACCCCTCACACTCAGGGGTGGCACGCTGGCAACGGTCTGTTGCTTTTTGGCATTTATCAGTGGTCAATGAGGGGCGGTTCCGGGCAGAATATTGTAGTTCCTCGCCCGTAGGTCTGTCTGACGTCCGCCTTGTTGTTGCTGTTGTTGTTGGATTGTTTTTTTTTTATAAAAATCGCCATTTCTCTTTTTATATTGTAGGTAAATCTTTGAAGGAAACTTGGTTCCATAACAGTCATGAGGCTCCTGTTCTCATCACGATCATGAAGCCACTGTTCCAACACAAAAATGGAATGCACTGTTCCATCACGTGGCAAGTCCATACTCAATCAGTGTCTTTCATGAGAGAATACACATTCTCCAACTTACTTCAACTACATCTTCCAGTCCTTTACGAAGATAATCGGAATGAGATTTGGTTCACCTGTAAACTAATAGGGCTGGATTGCCTTAGTATACGGCACGACCTTCCAACCATTGAACTTTTCACCTGTTGTGAACCTAATAGACTTGTGTCCTTGTTTTCCTCTCTCTATTCAATGTTAATGAATTCGCCAGGGAAAATCATTGACATGGATTCTCGGTTAAGTATGACCACATGTAGAATTTTAGGCCCTTTGACATAAGTGTCAAAAAATCAAACTGATAGCCAAAGCTAGGTAAATGTGGATCGTTGTTGTCGCTATATATGCTATAGCAAAACGACGTCTGGCTTACCAGTGCTCTTCATAAGAACATAAGAAAGGAGGAACACTGCAGTAGGCTTCTTGGCCCATACTAGGTAGGTCCTTCACATGTCCATCCATCGTTTTTTTCTCGTCTTCAGATTTCACAGATTGGCGATGAGTTGAATGGATGGAGGCGTAACAATGAGAACTACATTCACAACCGATTGGCCTTTTCTTTGGCCTACAATATGATACAAAAGCTCGCAAACCATAATGATAGGGGTAACCAAGGGTATAAACTGTAAGCTCAAAGTATGATTAATTTTAAGGAGAAAAGTAACCAAATTTTTGATAAAGTTTCAATAAAAGTCAATTAGCGGAGAGAGTGTCCGCACCTCTGCAACAGCATTCAACACAACAGCATATCATTCGTCTTTCAGTAAGCAGCGAGAGAATCAGTTCGATTTTCGACTCCCTTGTAAGGTGACAATGGGAAGGATTATAACGAAAGAGGAGTGATAAGAGAATTACACAATTAATAAAGGAACCGCAAGAGAGAGAGAGAGAGAGAGAGAGAGAGAGAGAGAGAATGAGAAGTGGACGGTTGCGAGAGAGAACGATCGATGACAAGTTAGCGATATGGCGACCTCAGAGAGAGAGAGTGGAGGAGAGAGACGAGAAGCAAAAGCGGTATTGTTTTAAAATATGTGGGACAGAAGACATTACAGTGAAGCGACTGATTCAAAAAAGTTAATTAGGGATTATAGCCTGGATGCTGTCCTTCTGCTGTGCTTGTAGCCAGGATGCTTGTCCTCTGCTGTGATAGTAGCCTGGATGTTGTCCTCTGCTGTGATTGTAGCCTGGATGTTGTCCTCTGCTGTGATTAGATAGCCTGGATGCTGTCCTTGCTGTGATAGTAGCCAGGATCGCTGTCCTCTGCTGTGATAGTAAGCCTGGAGGCTGTCCTTGCTGTGATAGTAGCCAGGATGCTGTTCCTCTGCTGTGATTATAGTAGCCAGGATGCTGTCCTTTCTGCTCTGTTAGCATCCAGGATGCTGTCCTCTGCTGTGGATAGTATCCAGGATGCTGTCCATCGGCTCTGGTAGTAGCCTGGGATGATGTCATCTGCTGTGATAGTATCCAGGATGTGTCTCCTTCTGCTGTGATAGTATCCAGATGCTGTACTCTGCTGTGTAGTTGCCAGGATGCTGTCATCTGCTTTATGATTAGTAGCCAGGTTGCTGGTCCTTGATATGTTAGCATCCAGGATGCTGTCCTTCTGCCTCTGGTAGTATGCCTGGTTGTTGTCATCGCTGTGATAGTATCCAGGATGCTGTTCCTCTGCTGTGGAATTAGCCAGTGATGCTGTCCCTCTGTGTGATACTAGTAGCTGGATGGCTGTCCTCTCTGCTGTGTTAGTAGCCAGGTTTGTGTCTTGCTGTTGCTAGTAGCCTTGTGCTGTCATTGCTGTGATAGCAATCCAGGACTGTGTCATCTGCTGTGATAGTATCCAGGATGCTGTCCCTCTGCTCTGGTAGTAGCCTGGATGGATGTCATCTGCTGTGATAGTATCAGGATGCTGTCCTCTGCTGTGATAGCCAGGATGCTGTACTCTGCTGTGATAGTATCAGGATGCTGTCCTCGGCTGTGATAGTAACCTTGATGGCTGGCACTCTGCTGTGTGAGAGCATCCAGGATGTGTCATCTGCTGTGATAGTATCCAGGATGCTGTTCCTCTGCTCTGTGAAGTAGCATGGATGCTGTCCTTCTGTGTGATAGTAGCAAGGGGATGCTGGATCCTCTGCTGTGATATAGTAGCCTGGATTGCTTTCCTCTGCTGTGATAGTTGCCTGGATGCTGTCCCTCTGCTCTGATAGTAGCCAGGTGCTGTCCTTCTGCTGTGATAGAGCAGGATGCTGTCCTTTGCTCTGATTGTAGCCTGGATGCTGTCTTGCTGTTGTGATAGTAGACTTGATGCTGTTGTCATCTGCTCGTGATAGATACCGGAGATTGTCATCTGCTGTGATAGTATCCAGGATGCTCGTACTCTGCTCTGTAGTAGCCTGGATGATGTCATCTGCTGTGATAGTATCCAGGATGTGTCTCTTGTTGATAGCAGGATGCTTGTCCTCTGCTGTGATAGTTCCAGGATGCGTCCTTTGCTGTGATGATTGTAGCAGGAGCTGTCCTCTGCTGTGATTAGTATCAGGCTGCTGTCCTCTGCTGTGATAGCACTATGCTCTGAACTTGTTTCACATTGTTGCGACATTATCATTGCTCGTGCTGGTGTTGTAAAGCACAAACCAACTAGTAGTGTGGCCTTTCGTGTCCTGAACTATCTGACCATAGGACCCATCTCCTTCCCTGCCTCTTCATCCCATTATCCCCCATTTTATGTATTCTCCATCCTAATTTATACAGTTATTCCTTTATATCTCCCATTCCTGTTTGTCCCCCCACTTTCCTCTATCTCCCATCCCCATATATTCAAGCCCATGTCATTAATTTGTTACTGATAATCCTTTCGGGGTTAGCGAAATATATCATATCTTTATATATATATATATATATAATATTTATATATATATATATATCTATATTTTATATATATATATATATAAATATTATGTTTATCTTTACTCATCACTGATAGTGAAACATCAACAAATCATCATACACATAACTAAAACTGAAAACGATGCTATCACCATCACCCCAGATACTGAAACAGCCATCTCGATCACCCCATCACTGAAACTGGACATCAACAGTCACCACTATCATCGATGAACTGGATGCATCAAACAATCATCACTACACATCACTGAAACTGAAAACACGCAATCAACACTAACATCACTGGAAAATGAAATCAACAGTCATCGCTACTCATCACTGAAACGGATAACATCAACAATCATCAAACTACTTACTGAAACTGAAAAATAATTCAACATCATCACTAACTCATCGATTTATAATGAAGCGTAACAATCATCATTACATAACTAAAACTGAAAAAAAAGTCATCACTACTCATTCACTGAAACTGAACAACAGTCATGCTACACATCCACTGAAACTGGAACATCAACAACACACTACTCATCGAATGTAACTGAAGCAATCAAAACAATCATCACTTACATCACGAAACTGAAACAGCAATCAAACACTACACATAATGAAAATTAATCAACAGGCAACGCTAGTCAATCACTGAAACTGAACATCAACAATCATCACTACTCATCGATATAAACTGAAGTATCAAAAACATCATCCAGACTACTCATCACTTGAAACTTAATACATCAACATCACATACAATTACTGAACTGAAACAGCAACAATCACCACTACTCAATCAGTTGAAAATGAATATCAAACAATCACCACTACACATCACTGAAACATCAAAAATCACATATATTATCACTGAAAACTGAAACCATCAACCATCATCAATACTCATCGATGTAAACTGAAGCATCAACAATCATCACTACTAATCGATGTAACTGAAGCAATCACAATCATCACTACACATCATTGAAACTGAAACAATCGTCACTACAACTTCACTGAACTGAAACAACTATCTCGTAACATCACTGAAACTGAAACATCAAAATTCATCACTACTCATCGATTGTAACTATGAAGACATCAAACAATCTTCATTACACTAGATTTATAAACATGAAACATCAAACAATCATCACTACTCAACACTTAGAAACTGAGTCTGAGTTACTTCCTGTATCGATTCATTCGTTTAATCAGCAATATACTCTTGGAGGTCAGTTCTGTCACTTTAGCAGTTTCTGATAATGTAGGTCTGATGGGCATAGTTTGTCAGCTTACGACGACTTAACTGGACAAGGCCTGTAGATTCCTTGTCTCCAAGGTGTTTGTAGTTGAGTTAATGCCACTTAGGCTATGTTATCAGGTTTTATAGTTTATTTTACTACAAAAATTTTACTGGTTTACGAAATAGACACTAAAACATTTGACAAATTATTATTCAGACAGACTTGAATGTTAATAAATAATAAAATAAAATAATATATAATAAAAATAATAATAATAATAATAATAATATTTATAATAAATAATATCAATAATTAATAAATATATAATAGCAATATATAATAATATAATAATAAATAATATTAAATAATAATAATAATAATAATAATAATAACAGCAACAACCATACTGATAAAAAAAATCGTAATAGCACAAAGGAAGAGTGAAGAATTCATGCATTACTTAATTAAATAGTTGTTAAATGTTATTTCAGTAATGAGGTTACCTGGTGTTGAGAGTTGAGTTTATCCAAGAACAGGAAATACTGCATTTTTTATATTTTCTTTATTGTCCTGCGAACTCTTGCTAATGGTCATATAAGGAACGTCTCCGTAATTAATTCGATCACACTGTTCCCGAACTGCGCCCAAGTGCTGTAGGATATACTGAATGATGGGGCACTGTTAATTGGAACGTAGTGGAAACCGGGACAGCAGTGTACTGATTTATTTTAATGTGATTTGTCTTTCGTGATTAAGAACATTAAGAAGGAAGGATAACTTCTTAGGGAGAGCTTCTACCTCTGGCGCTTTAGAAGGTGGCTGGAGTTATGAGGTAATGGCGTTTGCTTTTCGCAACAATGAGGATGATCTCCTACTGTGCTGAAAACATTCGAAGGTTATCATGGAAAATCCATGTGCTGATTAAAAACACGCTAATTAACCCATTCTTTTCTTCAGTTGTTGCAAGCGTGGAAGAAGTACATAGCATGGGTTTTGGCCACCAATTCATGAAAGTCCGAAAATATTTTGCCTTAGTGAAGTACATTTCTGCGTTCTACTGACTTCGGGTAGAAGCTGCATCTCGGGACTCCGGTGCGAAAGTTTTTTCAAAGAGAAGAGACAAACAGAGTAGAGTATGAGAAAAGAAAGATAATTAGGGGTACGCACTAGAGGCTGGTTGAAGGCACCTTGCTTCTCTTGCCGTGACATTTACAGTGTAGGATTTGTTGCGGATTATAAATCATAAACAAGAAAAGAATGTAAAGGCGTTATCAAGGAATGGTACGAAAATAAGCTATTGTGTTAGTTCCTACCGTAGCGGCCTACTCTCTCATCAATTATTTAAATTTGAGTGTTTTTAAAAAAAAGAATTTGGGAAGAAAGAAAGAAGGTAGGTGTTTCCGTCACCCATGTTCATTAACTCCACCAGGTCGCAAAGAAGGCAGTTTAAAACGAGTCCCTTCATTGGGTCTCTAGGAATAAAAAATAATAATATTACGGTAACATTGCAGGTCACACGAAGTCTCCAGTGGGATCTTCGTTCTTCAGTCCTGAGGACTATTGATGGGGAGAGAAAGTTTCTTTTTTCGGACCGAGAAGGAGCCGAAACGTCGTAAGATGGTTACCATTTGCTCCCAAAAGATCATCAGAGGTTGGCAAAACAACGCGAAGAGTCTTTCGCCCCCGCCTCCCTTTCGCAGACGCCCCGCATGCAAAAACGTCGTAAAATTTCTACGTTTTGAGTTAATCTGTTCGGTTCAACACCACGAACCGAGGGCCTGCCAGTGTAATTATATTCTCAGATAACGAGAAGGTCCGAAAAAGACATAAGAGTGTCATCTTCAGGAACTCTGTAAGATTACCTTGACTCGAGATCATCTCCCGGGTCTTTGTCTCGGAGTCATTCGTCTCCGTGATTCATGGTTAATTGCGTCTCTGTCGTCTAGTCTGGATCAAGGTGGCAGAGAAAGTTATCATCGTCATGGTAATAAAAAGTATTAATAAAAGGCTTTAATGAGTGTTCTTCTAGTCAGAAGTTTACATCTGATCGGAAGCCATCATTCCAGGGTCATTGTCTTCGGAGTCATCGTTCCGATGATTCATAGTTAATTGCGTCTCTGTCGTCTAGGTCAGAGGATCAAGTGTGGCATGAAGAAAGTTATCATCGTCAGATTATAAAAAGTATAAACAACAGGCTTAAAGTGTCATCTTTTAGCTCAGGAAATCGTTCATGGTTTGGACTAGAGGTGTCCTCTTCAAACACAGAAGTAACATTTTCCGCGTTCAGAAGCGTCATGTTCGGAATCAGAAGCGTCATGTTCGCTCAGAAGGGTTATCTCATTAGAGGTACATCTTCGGAATCTTCTTCTCGGATCCTTTCATCAGAGTAATATCTCTAGAGTTGTCCCAATCTTGGATGATTGTATTTTAAACACTAAATGATTTTACCTTTGTGTCATCAGAGGCAGCAAAAATCAGTTAGAGATTTAAAAAACGATGTATGGAGACTCAGTACTGTCAGAAGTTGAGTGCGCAGACACAGGAGGGAAGTAGAGATAATAGAATGAGGTTATAAAAACTATAAATCACTGAAATCCTGAGGGCAGGTGTATGTCTCAATCTTCCTTTTCACTTGGAATTAGTGGTTCCAGGCAAAAAGGTTATCGAATACCTTTCATGTACCAAGATACCGTTTTGTGTGTGACGGAATGAATATGATATTGGTAATATACAATACAGTAATAAGTAGATAATTAGGTCCACATGTGGCAACAACTTGGAGTATTTTATTGAGGAAACGTCTCGCCACGCATTGGCTTCATCAGTCCTATACAAAGAATGCGCGAAGAGCAGAAGGAGTTGGAGGTAAACCAGTACCTCAGCTTCTCAAGTCGATGCAATTAGTCCACAACCCTTTCAAGGACCGGGCTGGCAAAAAAATAAGAACTTAAGAAAGGAGGAACGAGCAACAGAGCATACTGGCGGTCAAACTCACCCACCACGCCCTATCTTGTACTTGTCTACTCTACTTTTTTAAAGAAACACAGGTTTTCGTTTCAATGGACGGTAACTCAGGAGTTTTTTGTTCCATTCGTCCGAAATTCTATTACCAACCATTCTTTCCCTAAACTTTCGTAAATCACCATATAGGCTATCATCACGTTCAAACTCGTCCCAATCTTGCCTCCATTTCGACGGGGTCGTTTATTAGAGTTTACTTTTAATAATAATTATTATTTCTATTATATTTATATATATATATTATATATATATATAGATCTATATATATATATATATATATATATATATATATATATATATATAGATATATATATGTCGTGCGAATAGGCAGAACTTGCGATTCTTAGGCTTAAAATAGCAACGCTTCGTCTTGCCATTATAGGAAAAGTGAAAATTTGTTGTATGCAATAATTTCGCCAAAATCATTCTGAACCTAAACGAATAAAATATATATTTTACTGTGTTTGTTCAGAATTAAATATTTTAAACAAATTTAAAATATATTTAGTTGGGTTAGGCTAAAATAAATTGCGCCTTGTTATAAAAGGTTAGGTTAAGTTTTTCTAAGTTCCTTTTTGGTGCAAAATTATAAATTTTTTAATAAAAATTAATTAAAAATATATATCTTTAAACGTATAAGAAATTATTTTAGCAGTAGAGACTTAATTTAATGAGTTCTTGCTAATTGACCAGTTTTACATATTCGGCACGACAATATATATATTATCTTATATATATATATATATATATATATATATATATATAAATATATATATATATATTTATTATATATATATGTATATATATATAATATATAATTATATATAATATACATATTTATATATATATATGTATATATTTATATATATATATATATATATAATATATATATATTATATATATATATTATATGCAAAACAACACTCTGAATTGAAAAATAGAGAAATTCCAGCGCTTCGAGACACACTCCACCATTATCAAGAATATATGATAGTAAGCATCCAAGGAAGCTTTATAAGGGGTCTGGCCGGCACCTCACTATCAGATCACACAAACGGTTTAAACACTGACGCGCGCCTACCCAACTTGATAGGTCCTTGGCACAACTCACTCACAAACTATTCTACCCAAGAAATAAGAAATTTTAAAGATTATTTGTCCAGTTGTATTATTAAATTCTTCCCAAATTCTATTAATTATAATGGATCTAATTTATATATAACCAAAGGAAAATATTCATATTATTGTCAAAACTGCTTTTTATGAAACAAGATTCAATTATATTCCTGTCGACCATGGACTTGATTGATACTACTTTCTCAACTTTTTGAAAATCAATTGGATGGTTAAAATCTCTTACATGAATAAATAGAGCATTGGAATCTTGTCCAGTTCTAATGCTATATTTAATGTTGTTTTAATCTTAGTTCGAGATTTTTTACCAGTTTGACCGTAATAAACTTTATCGCAAATTTTACAAGGAATCTTATAGACACATCCATCAGCATTTTGAGGGGAATTCTTTATCAAAAGTTTTTTACTGTATCAAGATTTTTAAATACAACTTTAATATTAAAAGTCTTAAGAAGAGAAGGCATATCAACCAAGTTTTCATGGTAAGGGAGAACCAACATATTTTTAGTTGAATAAGGCTGGTTGTCCCTTTTTGGATTGTAAAAAGTATTTCTAGCAACTTTAAAAGATTTATCAATTACATTTCTTGGGTATTTTAAATCATTACCTATTTCATAAATTTTGGATATTTCCTCATCTATGAACTCAGGACTACAAATTCGTAAAGCTCTCAGAAACATTGATGAGAAAACAGACAGTTTGACACTATCTTGATGCGAGGAATAATAGTGGACATAGGAACAGTTATTAGTAGGTTTTCTGTAAATTTTAAATTTGAATTCATTATTACCCTTAATAATTAAAACATCTAGAAAGGCAATGAGTTATTTTCTTCAAACTCAACAGTAAAGTTTATTGAATGGGCTAAGCTATTTAATTTTCCAAGGAAATGGTGTATATCTACATTTTTGGGCATAAGACACAAAATATCATCAACATATCTGAACCATTTAGCTCTATTAGGGAGGATTGTGTTAAGTAACCTTGTTTCAAAAAATTCCATGTATAGGTTACTAAGAACAGGTGAAAGAGATGTTTTAATTATTAAGGGTAATAATGAATTTAAAATTTACAGAAAACCTACTAATAACTGTTCCTATGTCCACTATTATTCCTCGCATCAAGATAGTGTCAAACTGTCTGTTTTCTCATCAATGTTTCTGAGAGCTTTACGAATTTGTAGTCCTGAGTTCATAGATGAGGAAATATCCAAAATTTATGAAATAGGTAATGATTTAAAATACCCAAGAAATGTAATTGATAAATCTTTTAAAGTTGCTAGAAATACTTTTTACAATCCAAAAAGGGACAACCAGCCTTATTCAACTAAAAATATGTTGGTTCTCCCTTACCATGAAAACTTGGTTGATATGCCTTCTCTTCTTAAGACTTTTAATATTAAAGTTGTATTTAAAAATCTTGATACAGTAAAAAAAACTTTTGATAAAGAATTCCCCTCAAAATGCTGATGGATGTGTCTATAAGATTCCTTGTAAAATTTGCGATAAAGTTTATTACGGTCAAACTGGTAAAAATCTCGAACTAAGATTAAAACAACATAAATATAGCATTAGAACTGGACAAGATTCCAATGCTCTATTTATTCATGTAAGAGTTTTAACCATCCAATTGATTTTCAAAAAGTTGAGAAAGTATATCAAGCAAGTCCATGTCGACAGGAATATAATTGAATCTTGTTTCATAAAAAGCAGTTTTGACAATAATATGAATATTTCCTTTGGTTTATATAAATTAGATCCATTTATAATTAATAGAATTTGGGAAGAATTTAATAATACACTGGACAAATAATCTTTAAAATTTCTTATTTCTTGGGTAGAATAGTTTGTGAGGTGAGTTGTGCCAAGGACCTATCCAAGTTGGGTCGGCGCGCGTCAGGTGTTTAAACCGTTGTGGGATCTGATAGTGAGGTGCCGGCCAGACCCCTTATATAGCTTCCTTGGATGCTTTACTTTCATAGTTCCTTGATAATGTGAGTAGTCACGAAAGCGCTTGGAATTTCTCTATTTTTTCAGAGTGGTTGTTTTGCATATTCTGAAATCACCTGTTTACTGTGATCTTATTGCATATATATATATAATATATATATATATATATTCGGCACGACATATATAATATATATATATATATAATATATATATATATAATATATATATATATATATATGTCGTGCCGAATAGGCAGAACTTGCGAACTTGGCTTAAATAGCAACGCTCATCTTGCCATATAGGACAAGTGAAAATTTGTGTATGCAATAATTTCGCCAAAATCATTCAGAACCTAACGAAAAAAACATATTTGATTGTGTTTGTTTAGTATTAAATTACTGCAAACGTATTTAAAATATATTTAGTTGGGTTAGGCTAAAATAAATTGCTCTTGTTATAATAAGCTCCAAGGGGCCTCTCGTAAGTGATGTCCTCAATGTCTGAACTGCTCAGGGTGAACACAAGATCCAGTCTTGCTGGCTCATCTTCCCCTCTCTCTCTGGTTGTGTCCCTGACATGTTGATGCATGAGGTTTTCAAGTACCACATCCATCATCTTGGCTCTCCATGTTTCGGGACCCCCATGTGGCTCCAGGTTTTCCCAGTCGATCTCCCTGTGGTTGAAATCGCCCATTACCAGTAACTTTGCTCTGCTCGAGTGAGCTCTTCTTGCCACCTCAGCCAGTGTGTCCACCATCACCCTGTTGTTTTCTTCGTACTCCTCTCTTGGCCTCCTGCAGTTCTGTGGTGGGTTATACACACCCAAATGACTACTTTTTTTCTCCGGACTAAATTTGTACCTAAAATATAGTCCTTCCCCAATCATGTCCACCCTTCCATTTCCTCAAACCCCCATCTGTTTTATACAGTGAAACCCCCCCTCCTCCTCTATCCCCTTCTATCTTTCCTCAGGTTTGATATCCTGTTGGGGAAGATTGTGTCTGTTTTTTTCACGAGTTTTGTTTCGTGACTGCTATGATTCTGGGGATTTTTCACTGTTTTCGTTCCACTCCTCATGTTTTTTCGTTTTCCACCCGCGTTTTTTTTGTCCAAACCTTCATTTTTTTTTCAACATTTGGTCATGAAAGAATTTTGGGGGGTTGGGGGAGCGAAACCTTTGGGTGGGGGCCTATATGGGGCTGGGGTGAGGTGGGGTTTTTTTTGATGGGGTGGGGTCAGAACCCAAAAGGGGGACAGTTTTGGGGGTGGGGTTTTGGGGATGGGGGTTGGTGGGGAGGAACAGTGAGGGGGTTGTAGTAAGGTTCTCATTTGCTTTGGGGAATGTCGCGGATGGGTCTTTTGGGGGGAGATTCTGGGGGTGTTTTTTGCCCTTCCTCCTGTGTTGGGTCCTGCTCATTTTCGTCATTGCCTCTCGTTCCCCTTCATTCTGTCCCCTCTCTTTCATGATCCTTTCTTCTTGTGTTTTTTCGCGGTCGAGGTTACTTTTGGGTACCCCTCTTTGCCCCCAGCCCTGTTTTCTCTTGCAAATCCTGGTTCGAACTGATTTTCCCTTTGAAAGTTACCTGACAGGCTGATCCTTCCACTCGCAAAACCACCCAATTCTGAAATTTGTCACCTGGGTCATATCCCCCTCCCCTTTTTTCATGATCCCTTCAATCATTTTTTTCTCCTCCTTTTTATTTCTTCAAAGTTGTCCCCCTTGCTTTTGGGAGCCCGTACACAAAAATTGACCTCCCCCTTTTCCCTCCTCCCACTGGTCTCCATCTCTTCCTCTGAGGCTTTTTATTTCCTTCCATGACATTTCGCCTTCACCCCTGTCATATCGAAACTTCATCTCAGTGAACTGTCTTTCCTGCCCATGCCCCTTTTGCTACTGCAGTTGGCTGTTAAAATCTCTGCATAACTACCTTATTGTCTTCGGACCGTCTTTTTGATCTTAGGTGCTCACGTTTTTTCCCTGGCCCCACGTGGGTCGAAGGGCCTTCGGAAAACGGCATGTCCCCGTTTTGTTTTCCTTTCCCCCTTGTCTGCGCCTGATTTTTTAAATTTTCCTGAGTCACTTTGAATTGATTTTCCTCAATCTGTTTCAGGCTTCAGTTTTCTTCTAAGCCTGTACCCTAGTTTCGCTGCAAAACCCTGTACTTCCCATTTCCCTGCACTTTAGCTACCCCCTCCTCCATTTTCTTCAAGCCAATTTTCCCTTCCCCACCCTTCCCCCTTTTTTGGACTCTACCCCGTCTTTCCCCCCTGGTTGTCTACCAATCTCTGGTTTTCCGTCCTGTAGGGCCACCCATTTTTTTTTTTTTTTTTTTTTTTTTTTTTTTTTTTATTACACAGACAGAAGGCTAGAGGAGGGAAGAGAGGAAAGGGGAAAAAAGGGGGAGAGAGGGGAAAAGAAAGGGTGAAAGAGGGAGGAGGAGGAGTATGGGGGTTTTAGGGATAAACCCAAGGGGAAGAGAGAAATGGAGGGGGGGGAAAGGGTAGAGAGAGGGGGAAAAAGAGGGAGAGGGAAGAGAGAGAGAGAGAGGGGGAAAGGAGGGAGAGGGGAAAAGGCATAAAAGGAGAAATGGAGAGATGGAGAGAAAAACCCTTTTAAAAGGGGGAGGGGGGAATAGGGATTGTGGGGAGAGGGAAAAAGGGGAAAAGGAGGGAGGAGAGAGGGAAGAAAAGGGGGGAAAAGGGGGGGGGAGAGAGAGGGAAGAAGAGGAGAGAGGGGAAGAGAGAGAAAAAGAGAGAGAGAGGAAGAGAGGGAGAGAGAGAAGAGAGAGAGAGAGAGAGAGAGAAAGAGAAAAATTTAAAAGGGGGGAAAAAGGGTATGAGAGAGGAAACGCGAGGGGGAAGGAAAGATAGGGGGGAGAGGGGGGGAAGGGAAGAGCGGGAGGGGAAAGTCGGGGGGGGGGGAAAGGTTGTGGGGTGAGGGGAGCGGGGCAAATTTCCAAAGATCACTGTGTGTAATCACCCCAGTTTTGGGTTTTAGGGGGCAGACCAGCCTGGCCCCGAGTGTATGTTTGTCCACGTGTGTGTGTGAGCACGTCAGTTTTTTATATTCCCAGAAATACAATTTCCCCCTGTGTATCCTAATCTAATACGATACTTTAAAACTGAGATAAATTTTAAAATTATAATACTAGCGTGTGTTAACAAATCTTCTTTCACCCAGTTAGTACTACCTTTTTCCTTTACCCAATCTTGCTTCTCAGATTTTCTTTTTTGTGTCCTAAAACATTTTTCCTCGAAACGTTTTCAGGGCTGTAGCCCATTCCCCCCACTTAAACCTCCCGCCTTTCCTTTCTCCTCAAATTTTTTCTCCCTACTACGCTGGGGTTGTTGTATGATAATCCCTCGGGGCAGGGGTTTTTGATAGCCGCCCCCCTGATCGTAGGCCGGCCACCATCAAAAACTTCCCGCCCAAACCCCAAAAAGGGATTTTTTACGTTATCCTCAAGGGGACGTCCATCCAGATGCTGATTAAAAGCTCGCTGTACGATGTTTTGTGTACGATGACTCGTGCACCCCCGCCCTTCCGCCCCGGGCTTCTTCAGCATTTTTTTCTCGTTGCCCTTTTGAGTCCTCATTTACCACAGTTATCCTTGTATACGTATTTTTTAATTTAACTTCACTTTTGGTAAGTAACTTATTTGTTATGACCTAACCTGTTTTGGCGGGGCTACTTCCTAGGCCTACTGCTGCCACCCCTCTGCTTATATAATTTTTGAAATGTATGTATAATATAATATAATATTAAATATAATGTTAAAATATATATATATATATATATATAATATAATAAATAATATATAATATATATATTATATAAAAATTATATATATATATAATTTTTAAATAAATTTTATAATATATTATATATATAAATTTTTACCCCTTTTGCTAGCTTGTTCACCTGTGTGCTACATCACAGTTTTTCGTTTTTAACCTCTTTTAATTTATTTTTTTCTTTTCCTTTATCACTCCTTTGTACTTTGTATATTTAAAATGTGGCAACAGGTGCCAAAATATGTTGTGTGTGTGTGTGTGGTGTGTGTGTGGGGTGTGTGTGGTGGTGTGGTGCATGTATTGTGTGTGTGTTGTCAAGTGTGTGTGTGGTGCATGGTGTGTGTGTGTGTGGTTGTGTGTGTGTACTCACCCATTTGTACCACCTATTTGTGGTTTCGGGGTCAGTCTTTGCTCCGGCCCCCCCTTTCACCGGTTGCTACTGGGCCCTTCCTCCCCGCTCCATGGCTTTTTCAAAACCTCTTTTTAAAACTGTGTATGGTTCCTGCCCCCCCCCACTACGTCTTTTTCTAGCTTTCCACTCCCCTTCAACTCTTAAATGAAGAAATATTCCTACTATCTCTCTGACCATTTGTGCCCCTTCAACTTTAAATGTGCCTCTTGTTTCTTTTCCCCCCCCTAAACACCCTTCTTTGTCCACCTTGTTATTCCACCAGTTTTTTATATGTCTTATGTTTCCTGACCCCCTGTCCTCCATTTCGTCAAGCCGATTTCCCTTAATCTTTTTCATGGGACATTCCCCTTAGCCCTGGAACTAACCTTGGCAAACCTTTGTACTTTCTCTAGTTTTTTTGAGTGCTTATCAAGTCGGGTTCCAAACGGTGCTGCCTCCATAGGGCCTGACATCACGGTGTACAGTGTCTTGAAAAGATTCCTACAAAATCGGAATGCTGTTCTCAGGTTTGCCAGGGCACCCATATGCTGCAGCAGTTTCTGATTTATTGGTTTTGGGTTTCCCGGGGACTGCTCGTGTTAACTCCCCCAAGAAATTTCTCCTTGATGAGGTTTGCAGTCTTGGCCCCCTAGCCTATATCTGTCTGGGTCTTCTTGCCCTTCCCCTATCTTCATGACTTTTTCTTTGGCAGGGTTAAATTTGAGAAGCCTTTTTTCGGACCAGGGTCCAGTCTGTCCAGGTCCTTTGAAGTCCTGCCTGGGCCTTTATCAGATTTAAATTTTCCTCATTAACTTCACATCATCTGCAAAAAGGGACACTTCTGAGTCTAACCCTTCCATCATGTTGGTGTGGTGTGTGTGGTGTGTGTGCACAGCTATTCAAGGCCCAACAGCAAAGCCTGTTTTTTTACCTATGTGTGTGCATATTTTATGTAAAAAAGTCCTTATTTCCCACGATGTACTACATATGTACCCCCATCTCTTGGTTCCTTTTCTGTCTTAGCGTTTTAAAAATTTCGTTCAAAATAAATTACACTAGGCTTTTTGCCCATATCGCTACCTCTAAATTTTATTAAATGCCGTATATCGTTTTTCTAAATTTTGTAGCTCGAGGAAGGCCCCCAATTTCCCGCAGGACAGGTACTATTGACCCCATGCAACTCAAACTGGGAAAAATATTTGGCTGGGAGGAGTAAAGTTGCCAGCTGTCCTCCGAATTGAAATGTTTTATGCTTTCGGGAATTTTTTCCCCTAACTCCTGTATGCATTATAGTCTCACTTTCTAATTTTT
>NC_069432.1:1213150-1230876 GCF_026875155.1 Cherax quadricarinatus
GGGAAAACAGCCCTATTTTTTCAACCCTCACTGGGAAACAAACTCAGACTCTCACCGTATGAGGCGAGAGCTTTTGGCACCAGGCCATGGGCCACCGTGGGTGTAAGGGCTGCATCCAGTTTAATGTAGGACAGCATGGTAAACTTGTAGATATTATGTTAACAAAACACAAATATTTGATGAGAACAGGTCAGGAATAAAAAACGATATTCAACCAGACCTGAGTTTGCAACAGTCCCACAAATTGGAGGAATTAGGGCCTGCTTCTTAGTTTTCATGTGTTAGACAAAATCTAAAGGTGTAAGGAGAGGAGTAGTTTGAGATAATCAGTCCCTCAGCCTGGACTCGATGTGTTCAGTCCATCAGTCTTGTAGAAAGTAAAGCATAGGGCCGGAGAAGTGGCTTATATACTGTAGTCAGGTGAGGCGAAGCAGGAGGAGGCGGGATCACAGTGAAACCATCCACTAGGTTAAGTAGGTCTTCGTCCAAAAGTGGGACAACGAGTGTTGAAGAATTCCTTACATCACGGTCCCATGATATTGCAGTGTCTGACAGATGTGATAAATGGTTTTGAAAACCGATAAATTGAAGATTGAGACACTTATGTAACATATGGGAATCTTTATTGAAGAAACGCTTCACCACACAGTGGCTTCATTAACTTCAATACAAAGCAGAAAGATTAGAGCCGAGGAGGGGTTGTTGAAGTGGTTCGGATGTGTAGAGAGGTTGAAACAAAATATAATGACTTTGAGAGTCGGCCAAGGAAAGCTTGGAGGGAGGGGGTAAAAGAGGTTTTGTGTGCGAGGGGCTTGGACTTCCAGCAATCATGCGGGAGTGTGTTAGATAGGAGCGAATGGAGACAAATTGTTTTTAGGACTTGATGTATTGTTGGAGTATGAGCAAGGTAACGTTTATGAAGGGGTTCAGGGAAACCGGCAGGCCGGACTTGAGTCCTGGAGATGGGAAGTACAGTGCCTGCACTCTGAAGGAGGGGTGTTAATGTTGCAGTTTTATAAGTGTAGTGTAAAGCACCCTTCTGGCAAGACAGTGATGGAGTGAATGATGGTGAAAGTTTTCCTTTCTCGGGCCACCCTGCCTTGGTGGGAAACTGCCATTGTGTTAATAAAAAAAAAATTATTATTTTGGGGTTATACAAATTAGATTTATAATTAATAAAATTTGAGAAGAATTTAAGCAGTGCAAAACATTTCCTTGTCACTCCCACCGCATCATAATGTTACAGTTGTAATGTTATACTTAAGGTAACATCTCCCACCGCATCATAATGTTACAGTTGTAATGTTATACTTAAGGTTTAAAATCTCCCACCGATCATAATGTTACAGTGTAATGTTTTAAATTAAGGTAACATCTCCCACCGCATCATAATGTACAGTTGTAATGTTATACTTAAGGTAACATCTCCCACCGCATCATAATGTTACAGTTGTAATGTTATACTTAAGGTAACATCTCCCACCGCATCATAATGTTACAGTTGTAATGTTATACTTAAGGTAACATCTCCCACCGCATCATAATGTTTACAGTTGTAATGTTATACTTTTAAAGGTTTAAAATCTCCCACCGCATCATAATGTTACAGTTGTAATGTTATACTTAAGGTAAAAATCTCCCACCGCATCATAATGTACAGTTGTAATGTTATACTTAAGGTAACATCTCCCACCGATCATAATGTTACAGTTGTAATGTTATACTTTAAAGGGAACATCTCCCACCGCATCATAATGTTACAGTTGTAATGTTATACTTAAGGTAACATCTCCCACCGCATCATAATGTTACAGTTGTAATGTTATACTTAAGGTAACATCTCCCACCGCATCATAATGTTACAGTTGTAATGTTATACTTAAGGTAACATCTCCCACCGCATCATAATGTTACAGTTGTAATGTTATACTTAAGGTAACATCTCCCACCGCATCATAATGTTACAGTTGTAATGTTATACTTAAGGTAACATCTCCCACCGCATCATAATGTTACAGTTGTAATGTTATACTTAAGGTAACATCTCCCACCGCATCATAATGTTACAGTTGTAATTTTTATACTTAAGGTAACATCTCCCCGCATCATAATGTTACAGTTGTAATGTTATACTTAAGGTAACATCTCCCACCGCATATAATGTTACAGTTGTAATGTTATCTTAAGGTAACTTTCTCCCACCGCATCATAATGTTACAGTTGAAATGTTATACTTAAGGTAACATCTTCCACGCATCATAATGTTTACATTGTAATGTTATATTTAAAGGGTAACATCTCCCACCGCATCATATGTTTACAGTTGTAATGTTATACTTAAGGTAACATCTCCCACCGCATCATATGTTACAGTTGTAATGTTATACTTAAGGTAACATCTCCCACCGCATAAATAATGTTACAGTTGTAATGTTAAATACTTAAGGTAACATCTCCCACGCATCATAATGTTACAGTTTTTAATGTTATACTTAAGGTAACATCTCCACCGCTCTAATGTTACAGTTGTAATGTTATACTTAAGGTAACATCTCCCACCGCATCAAAATGTTACAGTTGTAATTTTTTATACTTAAGGTAACATCTCCCACCGCATCATAATGTTACAGTTGTAATGTTATACTTAAGGTAACATCTCCCACCGCATCATAATGTTACAGTTGTAATGTTATACTTAAGGAAACATCCCCCACCGCATCATAAGTTACAGTTGAAAATGTTATACTTAAGGTAACATCTCCCAAACCGCATCTTTAATGTTACAGTTGTAATGTTATACTTAAGGTAACATCTCCCACCGCATCATAATTTTTACAGTTGTAATGTTTACTAAGGTAACATCTCCCACGCATCATAATGTTACAGTTGTTAATGTTATACTTAAAGGTAACATCTCCCACCGCATCTTTTAATGTTACAGTTGTAATGTTATACTTAAAGGTACATTCCCACCGCATCATAATGTTACGTTTTAATGTTATACTTAAGGTAACATCTCCCACCGCATCATAATGTTACGTTGTAATGTTATACTTAAGGTAACTCTCCCACCGATATAATTTTACAGTTGTAATGTTATCTTAAGGTAACATCTCCACCGCATCATAATGTTACAGTTGTAATGTTATACTTAAGGTAACATCTCCCACCGCATCATAATGTTACAGTTGTAATGTTATACTTAAGGTAACATCTCCCACCGCATCATAATGTTACAGTTGTAATGTTATACTTAAGGTAACATCTCCCACCGCATCATAATGTTACAGTTTTAAATGTTATATTTAAAGGTAACATCTCCCCCGCATCATAATGTTACAGTTGTAATGTTTACTTAAGGAAAACATCTCCACCGCATCATAATGTTACAGTTGAAATGTTATACTTAGGTAAACATCTCCCACCGCATCATAATGTTACGTTGTAATGTTATATTTAAAGGGTAACATCTCCCACCGCATCATAATGTTACAGTTGTAATGTTATACTTAAGGTAACATCTCCCACCGCATCATAATGTTACAGTTGTAATGTTATACTTAAGGTAACATCTCCCACCGCATCATAAGTTACTTTTGGGAATGTTATACTTAAGGTAACATCTCCCCCCGCATATAATTTTTACAGTTGTAATGTTATACTTAAGGTAACATCTCCCACCGCATCATAATGTTACAGTTGTAATGTTATACTTAAGGTAACATCTCCCACCGCATCATAATGTTACAGTTGTAATGTTATACTTAAGGTAACATCTCCCACCGCATCATAATGTTACAGTTGTAATGTTATACTTAAGGTAACATTCCCACCGCATCATAATGTTACAGTTGTAATGTTATACTTAAGGTAACATCTCACCCTCATAAGCTTCCTGCAGTTCTATAATTTTAACAGTCCTTTGAAAATGTAAGAAATCACGAAAGTACTTGGAATTTCGCTATTTTTTCACAGTGGTTATTTTGCATAATGTGTCTAACCTGATCTTATTACAAGTATTTGTATAAGTAATTACTGTGATCTTATTGCAAGTACTGGTATAAGTAATTATTTGTGATCTTATTGAAAGTACTGTATAGTTACTTGTGATTGCAAGTACTGGTTTAGAAATTTTGTGATCTTATGCAAGTACTGTATAGTAATTACTGTGCTTATTGCAAGTACTGGTATAAGTAATTCTGTGATTGTTGCAAGTATGGTTAAGTAATTACTGTCTTTGATTGCAAGTATGGTTTTAAGTAATTACTGTAATTGATTGCAAGTACTGGTATAAGAAATTCCCAAAATTTGATTTAATTGGAATTATGATATTGTTATTATTTATATGATTATGTTTTGTGATTTATACCATACTTGTAAGTGATTTATATTAAAACGTTTGTATTTTTGTGGACTGCCATAGGCATGAACAAAAGACAACCTCACTCTAACCCTTTATTTTAAAATTTTTTTTTTGTTCGTTGGTGATCGCGGGTTCACGTTATAATAATAATAATAATAAATAATAATAAAAATAAAAATTTTAATAATAATAATAATATATTATTATTATATTATTATTATTATGTTTAATTTAACTACAAGTACCTATACAAGGTCAAAGACCAAGTGACACAACAAGTCAACTAATCACCAGTCAACAAATAGATCCAGCCCAACTAATACACCAGTCAACTATACACCAGTCAACTAATTACACCAGTCAACAAATACACCAGTCAACAAATTTAACCCCAGTAAAACTAATACACCAGTCAACTAATACACCAGTCAACTAATACCCCAGTCAACTAATACACCAGTCAACTAATACACCAGTCAACTAATACACCAGTCAACTAATCACCAGTCAAACAATAAAATTACTACCACGTAAACTAATACACCAGTCAACTAATACACAGTCAACTAATACACCAGTCAATAATAACCAGTCAATTAACCCCCAGTAAACTAATACCCAGTAAACTATACACCAGTCAACTAATACACCAGTCAACTAATACACCAGTCAACTAAATACCCAGTAAAACTATACCCCAGTCAACAAATACACCAGTCAACTATACACCAGTCAACTAATACACCAGTCAACTAATACACCAGTCAAACTAATAACCAGTCAACTAAATTACACCAGTCAACTAATAAAACCAGTCATAATACACCAGTCAACTAATACACAGTCAACTAATACCCAGTCAACTAATACACCAGTCAACTAATACCCAGTCAACTAATTACACCAGTCAACTAATACCGTAACTACTTACACAGTCAACTAATACACCAGTCAATCTAATACCCAGTCAAATATTCACCAGTCAACTAATACACCAGTCAACTAATACACCCGTCAACTAATAAAACCGTCAACTAATCACCAGTCAACTAATCACCAGTCAACTAATACACAGTCAACTTTTACACCAGTCAACTAATACACCAGTCAACTAATACACCAGTCAACTAATACCCCAGTCAACTAAAACACAGTAAACTAATACACCAGTCAACTAATAACACCAGTCAACTAATCCCACCAGTCAACTAATACACCAGTCAACTTAATACACCAGTCAACTAATAAAACCAGTCAATTTAATACACAGTCAACTAATACCACAGTTCAACTAATACCCAGTCAACTAATACACCAGTCAACTAATCCCACAGTCAACAAATTTACCCCAGTCAACAAAATACACCAGTCAACTAATACCCCAGTCAACTAATACACCAGTCAACTAATCACCAGTCAACTAATACACAGTCAACCTACAAAAAAACCACCAGTCAACTAATACACCAGTCAACTAATACCCAGTCAACATACCCCAGTCAACTAATACCCAGTCAACTAATACACCAGCCCAACTAATACACCAGTCAATAATACACCAGTCAATAATACCCAGTCAACTATTACACCAGTCAACTAATTACACCAGTCAACTAATACACCAGTCAATTTAATACCCAGTCAACTAATACACCAGTCAACTAATACCCCCAGTCAACTAATACACCAGTCAAATAATACACCAGTCAACTAATACACCAGTCAATTTAATACACCAGTCAACTAATACACCAGTCAACTAATAAAACCAGTCAACTAATAACCAGTCAACTAATACACCAGTAAACTAATACACAGTAAACAATACACCAGTCAACTAATACACCAGTAAACTAATACACCAGTCAACTAATCCCAACCAGTCAACTAATACACCGTAAACCCTAATACACCAGTCAACTAATACACATCCACAGTAACAAATCACAGTAAAAATCCCAAGTCAACTATACACCAGTCAACTAAATACACCAGTCAACTAATACACCAGTCAACTAATACACCGTCAATAATACACCAGTCAACTTAATACACCAGCCAACTAATACACCAGTCAACTAATACACCAGTCAACTAAAATTACACCAGTCAACTAATACCCCCAGTCAATAATACACCAGTCAACTAATACACCAGTCAACTAATACACCAGTCAACTAATACACCAGTCAACTAATACACCAGTCAACTAATACACCAGTCAACTAATACACCAGTCAACTAATACACCAGTCAACTAATACACCAGTCAACTAATACACCAGTCAACTAATACACCAGTCAACTAATACACCAGTCAACTAATACACCAGTCAAATAAATACACCAGTAATTCCCGTCAATACACCGTCTACAAATTTACACCAGTCAACTAATACCCAGGTACCCATTTGGCTGATGGGTGAACATAGACAACAGGAGTAAAGAAACAAGCCCAATGTTTCTACCCTGGCTGGGAATCGTACCCAGGCCCTGGCCGTGTGAAGCGAGAGTTAGCCACCAGGACACTTGTTGCACTTGAGTAGCCCATCAACTGTACTAATCCAGGATAATTAAATTCATGTTTGCATAGCAAATTTTTGAAAAAAGGGACTAAAATGAGTGGAATCTGATAAAATAAATGTGACAGTTGTCTGGTGTGTTGATGTTGATCGACATTGATGCTCTGGTGTGTTGATGTTGATCGACATTGATGCTCTGGTGTGTTGATGTTGATCGACATTGATGCTCTGGTGTGTTGATGTTGAGCGACATTGATGCTCTGGTGTGTTGATGTTGATCGACATTGATGCTCTGGTGTGTTGATGTTGATCGACATTGATGCTCTGGTGTGTTGATGTTGAGCGACATTGATGCTCTGGTGTGTTGATGTTGATCGACATTGATGCTCTGGTGTGTTGATGTTGATCGACATTGATGCTCTGGTGTGTTGATGTTGATCGACATTGATGCTTTGGTGTGTGATGTTGAGCGACATTGATGCTCTGGTGTGTTGAAAGTTGATCGACATTTATGCTCTGGTGTGTTTATGTTGATCGACATTGATGCTTGGTGTGTTGATGTTTGAGCGACATTGATGCTCTGGGTGTTGATGTTGATCGCATTGATGCTTGGTGTGTTGATGTTGATCGACATTGATGCTCTGGTTGTGTTGATGTTGATCGACATTGAGCTCTGGTGTGTTTATGTTGATCGACATTGATGCTCTGGTGTGTTGATGTTGAGCGACATTGATGCCCTTTGGGGTGTTGATGTTGATCGACATTGATGCTCTGGTGTGTTGATGTGAGCGACATTGATGCTCTGGTGTGTTGATGTTGAGCGACATTGATGCTCTGGTGTGTTGATGTTGAGCGACATTGATGCTCTGGTGTGTTTTATTGATCGACCCTTGATGCTCTGGTGTGTTGATGTTGAGCGACATTGATGCTCTGGTGTTTGATGTTTTAGCGACATTTATGCTCTGGTGTGTTTATGTTGATCGACATTGATTTCTCTTGGTGTGTTGAAGTTGAGCGACATTGATGCTCTGGTGTGTTGATGTTGAGCGACATTGATGCTCTGGTGTGTTGAAGTTGAGCGACATTGATGCTCTGGTGTGGTTGAAGTTGAGCGACATTGATGCTCTGGTGTTTTTGATGTTGATTTGACATTGATGCTCTGGTGTGTTGATGTTGATCGAAAATTGATGCTCTGGTGTGTTGAAGTTGAGCGACATTGATGCTCTGGTGTGTTGATGTTGATCGACATTGATGCTCTGGTGTGTTGAAGTTGAGCGAATTGATGCTCTGGTGTGTTTGATGTTGATCGACATTGATGCTTGGTGTGTTGATGTTGATCGACATTGATGCTCTGGTGTGTTGAAGTTGAGCGACATTGATGCTCTGGTGTTTTTGATGTTGATCGACATTGATGCTCTGGTGTGTTTATGTTGATCGACATTGATGCTCTGGTGTGTTGATGTTGATGACATTGATGCTCTGGTGTGTTTATGTTTAGCGACATTTATGCTCTGGTGTGTTGATGTTGAGCGACTTGATGCTCTGGTTGTTGGAAGTTGAGCGACATTTATGCTCTGGTGTGTTGATGTTGAGCGACATTGATGCTTGGTGTGTTGAAGTTGAGCGACATTGATGCTTGGTGTGGTTGATGTGAGCGACATTGATGCTCGGTGTGTTGAAGTTGGCGACATTGATGATTGGTGTGTTGATGTTGGCGACATTGATGCTCTGGTGTGTTGATGTTGAGCGACATTGAAAGCTCTGGTGTGTTGATGTTAAGCGACATTGATGCCCTTTTTAGTGTTGATGTGAGCGACATTGATGCTCTGGTGTGTTGATGTTGAGCGACATTGATGCTCTGGTGTGTTGAAGTTGAGCGACATTGATGCTCTGGGGGTGTTGAAGTTGAGCGATATTGATGCTCTGGGTGTTGATGTTGAGCGACAAATTTATGCTTGGGTGTTGAAGTTGAGCGACATTGATGCTCTGGGTGTTGATGTTGATCGACATTGATGCTTGGTGTGTTGATGTTGATCGACATTGATGCTCTGGTGTGTTGATGTTGATCGACATTGGGTGCTCTGGTGTGTTGATGTTGAGCGACAATTTATGCTTGGTGTGTTGATGTTAGCGACATTGATGCTCTGGTATGTTGAAGTTGAGCGACATTGATGCTCTGGTGTGTTTATGTGATCGACATTGATGCTCTGGTGTGTTTGAAGTTGAGCGACATTGATGCTCTGGGGTGTTGATGTTTTCGACATTGATGCTCTTGTGTGTTGATGTTGATCGACATTGTGCTCTGGTGTGTTGAAGTTGAGCGACATTGATGCTCTGGTGTGTTGATGTTGAGCGGACATTGATGCTCTGGTGTGTTGAAGTTGAGCGACATTGATGCTCTGGTGTGTTGAAGTTGAGGGGACTTGATGCTCTGGTGTGTTGATGTTGATCGACATTGATGCTTGGTGTGTTGATGTTTATCGACATTGATTGCTCTGGGTGTTTGAAGTTGAGCGACATTGATGCTCTGGTGTGTTGATGTTGATCGACATTGATGCTCTGGTGTGTTGAAGTTGAGCGCATTGATGCTCTGGTGTGTTGATGTTGATCGACATTGATGCTCTGGTGTGTTGAAGTTGATCGACATTGATGCTTGGTGTGTTGAAGTTTAGCGACATTGATGCTCTGGTGTTGATGTTGATCGACATTGATGCTCTGGTGTGTGATGTTGATCGACATTGATGCTCTGGTGTGTTGATGTTGATTCGACATTGATGTCTGGTGTGTTTATGTTGAGCGACATTGATGCTCTGGTTGTTTGAAGTTGAGCGACATTGATGCTTTGGTGTGTTGATGTTGAGCGACATTGATGCTCTGGTGTGTTGATGTTGAGCGACATTGATGCTCTGGTGTTGAAGTTGAGCGACATTGATGCTCTGGTGTGTTGATGTTGAGCGACATTGATGCTTGGTGTGTTGATGTTGAGCGACATTGATGCTCTGGTGTGTGAAGTTGAGCGACATTGATGCTCTGGTGTGTTGATGTTGAGCGACATTGATGCTCTAGTGTGTTGAAGTTGAGCGACATTGATGCTCTAGTGTGTTGATGTTGAGCGACATTGATGCTCTGGTGTGTTGAAGTTGAGAGACATTGATGCTCTAGTGTGTTGAAGTTGAGCGACATTGATGCTCTAGTGTGTTGAAGTTGAGCGACATTGATGCTCTAGTGTGTTGATGTTGAGCGACATTGATGCTCTGGTGTGTTGAATTTGAGCGACATTGATGCTCTGTTGGCAAAATTTGCGCCAAATCCCAATTAGTTGTTTCGGTGTCCTATTTATCTGAGCCTAATAAAGTGTGATTTTAATGCTTGTTGTACTGCTTAATACTAACTACCACAGTTTGAAATTAAAATATCCCGATTTCAAGCATAAAGAAGATACCGTAAGTAGGTCAGGAAGTATACTGCACCGTACTAAAACTATCAATATTCACTATAATTCTCTATAAAAAAAACTTTATTTATTTTATATTCAATAAATATTTCTATCAACCAACTCTATGTACGCTTATCTATATCTATATCAGAACTGCTTGAGGATATGATACTTCTCTAAACAGGATACATATGTATCATGTATATCATGTATCAGCTCACGTGTCTGTAATATAGAATGTCTTCTCTGTAGCAGGAATAATATCGGTGTGCACCAAGCTTGAGTACAAATAACCATCATTGCCACCTTCACTCAGCCTTAACGTGGTATTTTATTATCTGTTTACTACAGATAAATGGGAAACTGTATTTGGGATAGCGTTTTGTTTTCTCCTGGAAGATACTGTATGTATTTAGCATTACAACACTGAACAGACCCAGAAATAATTTCGTATACCACTTGCAGCTCCTGACACATTTCTCAGAGCCGATGTACGTGTCTGATGTGTCTTATTAATGGTCCACTTGTTTTCCAGTTATCTCTGAGAAATTTACTTAATTGAATGATTGTGTACGGTCATCAACATTGTGTACGGTCATCAACATTGTGTACGGTCATCAACATTGTGTACTGTCATCAACATTGTGTACTGTCATCAACATTGTGTACTGTCATCAACATTGTGTACTGTCATCAACATTGTGTACTGTCATCAACATTGTTTTACTGTCATCAACATTGTGTACTGTCATTCAACATTGTGTACTGTCCATCAACATTGTGTACTGTCATCAACATTGTGTTACTGTCATCAACATTGTGTCCCGGTCATCAACATTGTGTACGGTCATTCCAACATTGTGTACTGTCATCAACATTGTGTACTGTCACCCAACATTGTGTACTGTCATCAACATTGTGTACTGTCATCAACATTGTGTACTGTCATCAACATTGTGTACTGTCATCAACATTGTGTACTGTCATCAACATTGTGTACTGTCATCAACATTGTGTACTGTCATCAACATTGTGTACTGTCATCAACATTGTGTACTGTCATCAACATTGTGTACTGTCATCAACATTGTGTATGGTCATCAACATTGTGTACTGTCATCAACATTGTGTACTGTCATCAACATTGTGTACTGTCATCAACATTGTGTACTGTCATCAAACATTGTGTACTGTCATCAACATTGTGTACTGTCATCAACATTGTGTACTGTCATCAACATTGTGTACTGTCATCAACATTGTGTACTGTCATCAACATTGTGTACTGTCATAAAAACATTGTGTACTGTCATCAACATTGTGTACTGTCATCAACATTGTGTATGGTCATCAACATTGTGTACTGTCATCAACATTGTGTACTGTCATCAACATTGTGTACTGTCATCAACATTGTGTACTGTCATCAACATTGTGTACTGTCATCAACATTGTGTATGGTCATCAACATTGTGTATGGTCATCAACATTGTGTACGGTCATCAACATTGTGTACTGTCATCAACATTGTGTATGGTCATCAACATTGTGTACTGTCATCAACATTGTGTACTGTCATCAACATTGTGTACGGTCATCAACATTGTGTATGGTCATCAACATTGTGTACGGTCATCAACATTGTGTACGGTCATCAACATTGTGTACGGTCATCAACATTGTGTACGGTCATCAACATTGTGTACGGTCATCAACATTGTTTTACTGTCATAAAACATTGTGTACTGTCATCAACATTGTGTATGGTCATCAACATTGTGTATGGTCATCAACATTTTTGTACGGTCATCAACATTGTGTACTGTCATAAACCCATTGTGTATGGTCATCAACATTGTGTACTGTCATCAACATTGTGTACTGTCATCAACATTGTGTATGGTCATCAACATTGTGTATGGTCATCAACATTGTGTACGGTCATCAACATTGTGTACTGTCATCAACATTGTGTACGGTCATCAACATTGTGTACGGTCATCAACATTGTGTACGGTCATCAACATTGTGTACGGTCATCAACATTGTGTACGGTCATCAACATTGTGTACGGTCATCAACATTGTGTACTGTCATCACATTGTGTACGGTCATCAACATTGTGTACTGTCATAAAACATTGTGTACGGTCATCAACATTGTGTACGGTCATCAACATTGTGTACGGTCATCAACATTGTGTACGGTCATCAACATTGTGTACGGTCATCAACATTGTGTACGGTCATCAACATTGTGTACGGTCATCAACATTGTGTATGGTCATCAACATTGTGTACGGTCATCAAAAATTGTTTTGCGGTTTTAAAACTTTGTGTATGGTCTTTCCCCCCTTGTGTCCCCGGGGTCATAAACCATTGTAAAATTGGTCATAAACCATTGTATCGGTCTTTCAACTTCTTTTCCCGGTCATAAACATTGGTACCCTTTTTTATGCTATAAAAATTGCCATCAAGCTTTTAAAATAAAAATTTTTTCCCGTTTATTAGAAACCCCAATGTTTTTTTAAATCGACCTTCACTGCCGGGCGAAAAATTTTTGGTTTTCCCAGTTTCCCGAAATCACCCGGGGAAGGTTTTGGTTTTAAAGTGATCTGTGAAGGACATTTCCCCCAAAAGGAAATTTGCGATGTCCTTTTTTTGTTTTTCCATTAATGTAAAGGAAAACTTGACAAAAGGGAAATTTTGCATGCCCTTTAAATTTATTGTTTTCCCGGGTTACTGTGAAGGCCTTTGAAAAAAGGGAATTAGCGTTTTTCCTTATTTACAAACGTTCTTTCCCGGGTTTGTAATAGGGACCCTTATGGGTTTAAAGATTTCCCAGTGAATTATTATAATGACCCCAAAAAGCAGTAGTAAAATTAAATTTGGGTTGCTGATTCTTATTTCCCAAAATTTTGGTTGGGGGAAATTCGAAAATTAAGAAACTTTAATTTGCTATCGCGTTATTTTCATTCCCCATTATTGCATATTCTCAATTTTATTCCCCTTTAATAATTAACGTTTTTTTACTTTATTAAGTTGTAGGGCCCACCTTGATGCGTAAAGTACGTATAAAAGTATTGTATGGGGTATATTTAAAATTAAAAACCTTGTTTTACCCCCGGGAGAAAAAAACCTTTTGGACGTTTAACCCTTTCCCCATATTTCCCCCAGAAGTTTTGTTGGGGTAACCCGCTAAAAACATGTCGTTTTTTCCTGAATTTTCCCAATATCGTCTTTTTTAACGCGAAAGTGAGATAAATTTTTATATGGGGTTTAAAATTTAAACTCGCTCCCAAAACCCCCCGTGGGTTTTACGCCTCCATTACCCAAAAAACCAAAGGCCGAAGCCCGTCTAAAAACCTTTTATCAAGTATTTTATGTAAATTTTTAAAATTCCCCAATTTTCCAAAAAAAAGGCCGATCCCCCCCCGTGGTAACCCAAAATTATGGAAACTTTTAATCCGTTCCAGGAGTTAGTTTAAAATTCAAAAAGTCGGAAAAGCAAAAAAAATTTTTCCCCCCTAAAAAATAAAAAAATTCCATTTAACCCGGGAACCAAAAAACCCCCCCCAAAATATTCCCCCAAAAAAATTCATTTATAGGGGTTTAAATTGAGTTTTGCAAAACCCCCAAAACCCCAAATATGGGGTTTCCAATTATGTTTTAAATAAAATTTTTAAAATTTAAACCCTTAAAATAGAATTTTTTACTTACCTTTTTTTGAAGATTGGTGATGGACCCTGGAAGATAGGGAGGGGAGGGGGATTTGGGGTTAGTGTTTGGGGAAAAACCCCCTCCTTTGAGGACTTCAGGTATAAAAACCCTTTCCGGGGGTTTTAATTTCCCTTTTTTTCGTATTTTTAAATAAAAACTACTACCGCTTGAGAGCCCCCTGGCCCCCCTGTCGTATTTAAAAACCGTCTACCCAGTCGTCGTTTTGCTCAAAAAATTTAACTGTACAGCGTCAAAACCCCACCCTTTGGGCCAAGTTTCAAAAGTCTCCCCACCACTTATACTTCCCGTTTATTTCCTTCTTAAATTTCTAAGGTTTTTTCCCCCACTTTCTTTTCCAAAAGGGGGTAACCCTGAAATTTTCTTTGGGACCCGGAAAATTTTATTTCACAGTCTCCCCATGCCATAAACCCCAAGGGAAAAAAAGGGTTAAAATATTTGAAGAAGAGTGGGTTTAGTGTTCCACTAAAGAAATAAACCCAAAAACAGACTGGCTCCGGGCCTGCCCCGGGAAAAGGCCCAGAGGGGGGCTCCCGGAAGGCCCCGGTCCCCGGGGGGCCCCAAATAATAGGACAAGTTGGTTCGAAAAAGCGTTCGATTTTCAAAAAGTTCGATAAGTGATACGTTCGAAATTTGAGGTTCCACTATTGAATGACAGGGAATTCAAGGATAGGTGATTCATATGAAGACCCGCTGCTGGAGCTTTTGATAATCTGACTGAAATTTACCACTCAGTCTCATGACTAGTCTCGTGACTAGTGACCACACAATAGAGTCTACAACATTTCTAGCACTGACTGATACAAATACGATTAGTGCTTCAAAAATCAAATAAAATATACGGCATTAAAAAATTACGGTTTTTTTTTTTGTAATTGAAAGCAAAAGTCATATTGATGAAATATTAACATACGTAATAAATATCTGTATGTTAACCTGCCGCCAAGTGATGTGACAAGACAGTGACCAGCCAGCAGGTGATGTGACAAGACAGTGACCAGCCAGCAGGTGATGTGTCAAGACAGTGACCAGCCAGCAGGTGATGTGTCAAGACAGTGACCAGCCGAGGTGATGTGTCAAGACAGTGACCCGCCAGCAAAGGGGATGTGTCAAGGGCAGTTTACCAGCCAGCAGGTGATGTGTCAAGACATGACCAGCAGCAGGGGATGTGTCAAGACAGTGACCAGCCAAACGGTGATGTGTCAAGACAGTGACCGCCAGCAGGTTGTGTCAAGACAGTGACCAGCCAGCAGGTGATGTGTCAAGACAGTGACCAGCCAGCAAGTGATGTGTCAAGACAGTGACCAGCCAGCAAGTGATGTGTCAAGACACTGACCAGCCAGCAAGTGATGTTTAGGGCAGTGACCAGCCCCGCAGGTTTATGTGTCAAGACAGTGAACCAGCCCAAATGATGTGAAAGACAGTGACCAGCCAGCAGGGGATGTGTAAGGACAGTGACCAGCCAGCAAGGGGATGTGTCAGACAGTGACCAGCCAGCAGGGGATGTGTCAAGCCCGTGCCAGCCAGCAAGGGGATGTGTCGACAGTGACCCGCCAGCAAGTGATGTGCAAGACAGTGACCAGGCCCGCAAGTGATGTGTCAAGACAGTGCGCCAGCAAGTGATGTTTTCAAGACAGACCAGCCGCAAGTGATGTGTCAAGACAGTGGGCCAGCCAGCAGTGATGTTCAAGGGCATGACCAGCCAGCAGGGATGTTCAAGACAGTGACCAGCCAGCAAGTGATGTCTAAGACAGTGACCAGCCAGCAAAGTCAAGGCATGCTCCAAAAAGAGTGTAACCCGGGCCGCAGGTGATGTTCAAGACAGTGGGCTAACCAGCAAGTGATGTCTCAAAAACAGTGGACCGCCAGCAATGGGGAGTATAAGACGTGACTACCAGCAATGATGTTTACAAGACAGTGACCAGCCAGCAGGTGATGTGTCAAGACAGTGACCAGCCAGCAAGTGATGTGTCAAGACAGTGACCAGCCAGCAAGTGATGTGTCAAGACAGTGACCAGCCAGCAAGTGATGTGTCAAGACAGTGACCAGCCAGCAGGTATGTGTCAAGACAGTGACCAGCCAAAAGTTATGTGTCATGACAGTGACCAGCCAGCAAGTGATGTGACAAGACAGTGACCAGCCAGCAGGTGATGTGTCAAGACAGTGACCAGCCAGCAAGTGATGTGTCAAGACACTGACCAGCCAGCAAGTGATGTGTCAAGACAGTGACCAGCCAGCAAGTGATGTGTCAAGACAGTGACCAGCCAGCAAGTGATGTGACAAGACAGTGACCAGCCAGCAGGTGATGTGTCAAAAACAGTGACAGCAGCAAAATTTGTGCAAGACAGTGACCACCCCAGAAAGGTGATGTGTCAAGACAGTGACCGCCAGCCCCAAAGTGGATGATTGTCAAGACAGTGACCAGCCAGCAAGTGATGTGTCAAGACAGTGACCAGCCAGCAAATCATGTGTCAAGACAGTGACCAGCCAGCAAGTGATGTGTCAGGACAGTGACGAGTCAGCAAGTGATGTGTCAAGAGAGTGACCAGCCAGCAAGTGATGTGTCAAGACAGTGACCAGCCAGCAAATCATGTGTCAAGACAGTGACCAGCCAGCAAGTGACGTGTCAAGACAGTGACCAGCCAGCAAGTGATGTGTCAAGACAGTGACCAGCCAGCAAGTGATGTCTCTAGACAGTGACCAGCCAGCAAATCATGTATCAAGACAGTGACCAGCCAGCAGGTGATGTGCCAAGACAGTGACCAGCCAGCAAATCATGTGTCAAGACAGTGACCAGCCAGCAGGTGATATGTCAAGACAGTGACCAGCCAGCAAATCATGTGCCAAGACAGTGACCAGCCAGCAAATCATGTGTCAAGACAGAGACCAGCCAGCAAATCATGTGCCAAGACAGTGACCAGCCAGCAGGTGATGTGTCAAGACAGTAACCAGCCAGCAAATCATGTGTCAAGACAGTGACCAGCCAGCTGTCTTCCATACCTCAGATAGTCGCCCTGTATCGATACATGTGTTGAAGATAGTTGTTTGTGGTACACACAGCGCCTTTGCTCCCTCTCTCAGGACCCGAGGTGAGATTTTATCAGGCCCAATCGCCTTTCAAGTATCTTGCTCGCTTAGCAGCCACTTCACTTCTTCCTCGGTTGTATGCATTGTGTCTAACACTTGATGGTGTACCCCACCAATCCGTCTTTCTGGAGTCTCTTCTGTCTCCTCTGTGAACACTCTGAATCTAATTTTGAGTTCCTCACCTACTTCTCGGTCGTTTCTTATGGTCTCTCCTCCTTCCTTCCTTAGCCTGATTACCTGGTCTTTGACTGTTGTTTTCCTCCTGATGTTGCTATACAGCAGTACCGGGTCAGATTTGGCTTTCGCTGCTCTGTCATTTTCGTATTGTCGTCGGGCCTCCCTTCTTACCTGTGCATATTCTTTTCTTACTCCATGACTGCTCTCCTTATTCTCCTGGGTCCTTTGCCTTCTATACTTCTTCCATTCTCTGTGACACTTAGTTTTGGCCTCTCTACGTCTTTTAGTGAACGAAGAGCTCATCCTGGCCTTCTCGTTATTTCTGTAACCCTTGGGTACAATCCTCTTTCACTTTTTGCCATTTTTAAAACCTCTTTTTTAAATTCTTTTTTCCCTTCCCCTCT
>NC_069432.1:1231376-1281495 GCF_026875155.1 Cherax quadricarinatus
CTGTTTATCATTATTTTTGCTTCCCCAAATTAATGCAAAGGTGATGGTTTTGTGATCACTTGCGCCAAGCTTTCAGTGATCTCCGATTATTCACGAGTGTTTCCTTATTTGAAAAGACTAGGTCTAGCAAATTATTACCCTGGTAGGTTCAGTTACACTCTGTTTCAGAAAACAGTCCTGAACTGTTTCCATGAAGTCACTGGACTCTAGATTACCTGTCAAAGAATTCCAGTCAATTTGGCTAAAGTTAAAGTCCCCTACTATGACTACGTTACTGTGTACAGAAGCCCTAACAATTTCGTCCCAAAGAAGTCTCCCTCTATCGTGATCCAAGCCTGGAGGTCGGTATATTACACCTAGAATTAGTTTTTCTTGACCCTCCACGAACTCTACCCAAACAGACTCTGTTTACTGCTCCATCTATTTTTATACCTGTTTTTATGCAACAATTAATATTTTCTCGAAAATACAATGCAACTCCTCCCCCCTTCCCATTACATCTATCCACATTGAATAACTTAAATCCCTGAATATTACACTCAACAGTCATATCCCAACTCTTTAAATATACCACGTTTCAGTTAATGCAATGATATCAAAGTTCCCAGCACATGCTACCAAACGTAGTTCATTAATTTTATTTCTTGCACTTCGACTGTTAGCATAAAATACCATCATATGTTTTTTCTTCTGCACATTTTTCCTATTCATCTTTGTTTTTACACAATTTCTGAAATTATCATTACCCAGAGTTACTCCATGACAGTTACTATTAAGATTCTTAATATCAGAGCATAAGTCCAATATATCCATACTCATTATTAATCATTTCTAAACCCATACCTCTAACTAATCCTAGTTTAAAGTCCTAACAACCCCCTCAACTGAGTTAGCAAGAAAACCCACACCTGCCCTGGATAAGTGAACCCCATCCCAGGCATACATGTCATTTCGGCATAGAAGTTGTCCCAGTTGTCAATGAATGGTACTGCATTATCCTTACAGTGTTTATCCAGCCAACAATTAATACCAATTGCTCTGGACAACCATTCATTACCAACACCTCTTCTTGGCAAAATGTCACATATAACAGGGCGCCCCCCCTTCTTCCTAATCATGTCTATAGCCGTCCTGAACTTTCTAACTAAATCCTCACTTCTACGCTTGCCTACATCATTGCCTCCAGCACTGAGGCAAATAATAGGATTGATCCCATTACCGTTCATGATGTTGTCAAGCCGGCTAACAATGTCCTCCATCCCAGCCCCAGGAAAGCATACCCTTTGTCTCCTACTCCTGTCCTTCAAGCAGAATGTCCTATCCATGTATCTAACCTGGCTATCTCCAACAACAACAATATTCTTACCTTCCTTGTTGTCGTTCGTCGTGACGATCCCAGTAGTAGACTCACATTCGTCGGGTAGCACCGAGAATGCGTTGGAGGTTTCCACGGGAGTTTCCACAGCAGTCTCTTTCTTCTTCATCGTTTCTGGCTTTCCATTCGTCTTCTTGATCGTCAACTTCGTCGTCCCCTGCTGTCCAGCCACTGACCACGATCCCTTCTTGACCTGAGGACTCGAAACAGGAGGACTACTACGAATCCTCTTGTTTTCCTCGGTCAATCGCCGTATCTCCATCTTCGCTGCCCTCAATTCTTCCTTAAGTTGCTGGTAAAGTTGCTCGATGGAGGGCATCTTGGTTCAGTCCACGGGAGCAAACAAGACACTTCTTCACAGAGTTAAGTACAGGTCACCACTCAAGAGCACACAAACAGGTCTTCACGAGAGCACACAAACAGGTCTTCAAGATTTTAGGACACAGGTAATGGTTTTATATCCTGGACAGCGGCGTACGTGTCTCATTTGTGGAGAGTATGACCACATAGCGGCGGCATGCGAAAAGAACAGACGCGTGACCAAACCTGTGCAAGAAGAAGTAGCCCCAGTCACACGTGATGAAGGTGAGCATCGTTCGTCAGAGGAAGGGCGTGGTCGTTTGTGGAGTGAGATGGTGGAACAGGCTTTTCGAAATGAGAGTGAGTCCTTCCCTCAGCTGCCTGCACCTGAGTCGTTGCCGATACCATCTACTGGATTGGTACCCCGGCATAACGTGTTGAGTATTGGTCGAGAGACGAATGTCGGTGAGGATTTAGACGAAGTTTTAAGGACCTTGTCACCGCAAGTGGTGGAAGCTCCGTCTCCGGAAGACGTAGCTGGAGACTTTCTGAGTCCGGATTGTCAACAATATGAGACTCCGCAGAAGGACGACGAGACTGGGACATCGGGAGACTTCATACCTCATTGTGAGGTGGATGTTGAGGTACACCGTGAGGCTTCCTCGGATCTTGACATGGAGGATAAGAACGTTACCAGGAAATGGGCAGCTACGTCAGATTCGGATGACGTACTGACGCCGGCACAGAGGACTGAGAAAAAAACTGAGAGGATGGGTGAGGGGAGGGGGGGGGGAGGGGGGGGGTCATGAGGGACGCCATCGCAAGAAGGGAGGCGAATGGGAAGGTACTGTAAAGAAGACACATAGACGTAACAAATCAAGTGGTGAACCACGGGAGGAGAAGAGGAAAGGGTGGAAAATATAACAGGCCTTGGGTGCATGACTGCTAATGTTAACGGTTTATGTACTAGACTAAAGAGAGATTGGTTGAGAGTTTTCTTAGCAAACATAGAATTGATGTTCTCTTCCTTCAAGAACACAATTTCAAAGAAGGAGAAGTGTTGGAGGTTGCAGGTTATACAGTACTGACCCTGCCAACTTTTCCGTTTGAAAGGTGGTGTGGGTCTTTTAATAAAAGAGACGAGCCCGTTTGTGTTGCAGAGATGTGAGGGGGGTGGGGGGAGGGGGGTTGCAGAGATGTGAGGGGGGGGTGGGGGGAGGGTGTTGTGAGTGGATGGGACTTGGATGGGAAAGCGTGTATCCTTGGTAAGTGTCTATGCCCCTGCGGAGAATGACACGAAGGTTCGAACGGATTTTGTGTGTGAGGACCTTGTTTATTTTTTGCGTGGTCTTCCGGAAGTAGCGATAGTGGGGGGTGACTGGAACTGTGTCATAAGGGCGACTGACGTCGAACCCAAAGGGGCTGGGCATGTGTCTGCACCTCTCAGATTTGTTGAGGGATGTTAAGTTAAGAGATGTGTTTGGGGGAGGGGTGTGGGAAACAGAACATACTTTTATCAGAAGGGGATATGCTGCAAGGTTAGACAGAGTGTATATTTCGCAGGGAGTAGTCGTAAAGTCTTTTAATACGGTGGGGAGACGGTCTTGTCAGATCATAGGGCAGTTGTAGTGGAGGTAGGGTGGGAGGGAATGGCCGAAATTTATAAGAATTATTGGAAATTAAATATTAGTGTGTTAAGTGATGAGGAAGTTGGAGGGTTTTTCTATGCTGTGAAATGAGCTTTCAAGGGAAGCTCAGGAGGTGGAAGACATTGTAACGTGGTGGGACTCGGTGGCAAAGGAAAGGATAAAGTCCTTTTATGTGAGGGAGGGTAGGCGTTTTAAAACACTTTAAAATATGGGCTAGCGAATTATTTAGAGGATCGATTACGAAGTTGTTATGGGCAGGGATCGGTTGGTGGTGTTTCCCCCATGGGACGAGATTGTAGACATAAAAGAGAGCTTGCGAACGTTGCATAATGAGCGGTTTCAAGCGGTGAGGGTGCAAGCAGGATTAGAAGAAGTTTTGTGGGGAGATAGGCCATCGGGGTGTGTGTTGAGACAACAAAAGCAAAAGCAGGCACTGACGGCAATCCGAGCTTGGAGGTAAATGAGACGATGGGAATCCATAGAGCAGGTCAAGTGATACGAAACACAAAAGCTATGAGTGCATATGCGGATACATGGTATAAAAAACACTGGACTAGTAGTGGCGTGGATGAAGTGAAATTAAGTAAGGTGTGCACGTATGCTAAGTGCATTTTGGGTCACAGTGATAGGAAGGCATTGGGTGGGGTTATTACTGAGGAGGAAATTGAAATTGCTTTACACGGAATGAGGAAGGGCAAGTCCCCGGGTATTGATGTATTACAACCCAGGATTCCAAATGGCCTGTTACCCCGGGTGTAATGGGAGCAAATAAACACAGTAGAAAAAGTTTAGACTTATATTATCCTTCACCAGTTTATAACAGCAATATGTACACTATGTACAGTGATAAGTATAGTGCACTCCACGGTAAGCAAAGCAGAAATAGAAGCCACAAGATAGCAGACCGTGCTTCAACCAGCTCTAGAATGGGAATGACAAGGGCAGACAGGAGAGCGATACCCACATAACCTCTGCGATTGCCAAAACCATCTTCTTATTGGCTAGAACCTGGTCACTAGTTGAACGACGGGGCCCCATCATCAACTCTTAGCAACCTGGTTCGCTGGTTGGGGGAGATAGCCTGTAAATGAGGGTGTGTACATGCGCCGAATAAAGGTTACGTACTCTTTGCATGCCACATGATGGTTTACCGGTGGAATTTTATTTGCAGCATTGGGAGTTGATTGGGAAATTCATGGTAAGATTATTAAATTGTATGAAGGAGAAGGGTTTCGTTAGGGGATAAGCAGAATACGGCAGTTGTGGTGTTGGTCCCGAAAGGCAAAGGGCAGCCAAACCTTGGGAAGTATGGGGCGATATCGTTGCTCTGTGCAGACTATAAGGTTTTCGCAAAAATTTTGGGTAATAGGGTAAAATGCGTGGTGGGGAGGGTCGTTTCGCCATCGCAGTATGGGTTGCCGGGCAGGTCGATGTTAGAAGGTCACGGGCTTATAAGAAGTTTTGTGGAGTCAAAGGGGGGAGGGGCGGGGGCGGCTTTACTGGCCTTGGACTGGCGAGCCGCCTATGATAGAGTGGAAAGGGGTGCACTGCAGAGTATTCTTCGGAGACAGGGTTATGGAGAAGAAATAGTTGGGTGGGTAAACACGCTGTATAAGGGGGCAAGGATGAGGGTACAAATAAATGGGTGTATGGGGACGGACTTTGAGATGGGTAGAGGTTTAAGACAAGGGTGCCCTATGTCACAGATCTTATTAGCGTGTTTTCAGGATCCCTTTTAAAGGGAGGGTTGAGAGCACAGTTAGTTCCCGGGGTGGGGGTGGGGTAGGGGAAGGGGATTGTTGGCCGGCATTAATAGGTTATGTGGATGATACGACTGTTTTGGTGTGTGAACGAATGTCTATGAAAGGGTTGGAAGATGTTGTGCGTGTGTTTGAACGTGCCACGGGTATGAAGGTAAATAGTGAAAAGTCGATGATCATGGGGTTGGGGTACCTGGAAAGGGGGTGGAATGGTGAGCTGTAACGTGGTTAACACAACTGCGATGTCATTAAAGATTTGCGGTATTATTTATAGAGGGCGATTTGGATGTGGTGCGGGAGGAAAATTCAGTAAGGACGTTGGAAGAGGTCATTGGTCGTTGGGTGTTTGAGGCCCCAACATCTCATTCTGGCCCAACGTGTGATTGTTGTTAACGTTTTATTGTATAGTAAGGTGTGGCACGTTGCGGCTGTATTCCCAATTACAGGAACAGCGATCAATGGAATATTGAGAAGAGTATTTACCTTTCTGTGGGGATCGAGGTGTGATTGGTTAAAACGTGAGGTTGTTATGTTACCTGTACGTCGAGGAGGTTTAGGATTGTTGGACTTAAAGCGTAGGGTGAAATGTGTTTTTCTAAAGTGGGAGGTTTGGCGTGTGGGTGTGATGGCGGGAAATATGGACCAAGTATATACGAGGGTGAAAAAGTGGTATAGGGGAATGGAGTTAAGGGAATGTGAGATTGTACTACGAGCTTTGTTGATGGTAAAGGAACGGAGGAACATTCGCATAAGGGTTTTAAGTAGGTTACTAGGGGGTACGTGCGCAGCTCCAGTAGAAGGTTTGTTCCCCATGTACTCGTGGGGAAAATATATGGTTCCGATTTAGCAAGTTGAAATTACGGCCTAGGGTGCGTGAAGTCATGTTTCGTTTTTTACATGGTATATTGCCGTCAGGGGCAATACTACGATCCAGAAGAGTCGTGGTGGGAGGCGAGTGTGGGTTTTGTGGTGGGGAAGACACGGCTTTTCACGTTGTCTATTTTTGCAAAGGTTTAGAAGATGTCAGGAGTTGGTTGGGTACGGTGGTACAGAGGGTGGGAGGCAGAGGAGTGCAGGTCCTGCGTGCGTTAAGTCTCGACATCGGTGGATTAGACCAGGACGTTGAACTGGCTTTAGATTATATTATCGTGGATTACATTTATATTTCGTGGGTAATGCGGGGAAAAGGGGTCAGTGAGGTGAGAAGGCGTGTCCTTGCAATAACGTTTTATCGTACAATGTGTAGGAATAGGGAAATGTATGGGAGGAGGTGGGATAAGGGTTTTTCGGACGGTTATAAAAGGCTCACTCTTGAAACCCTTGTGAATCTGTGATAAATATACGGGCATGCCGAATAAGTTGTCGTGTAGGTCAGTGGGCAATAGCTGGCTCGTCTCTTGGGGGGAAGGATGTGAGTTGCGTGAATATGAGTTTGGGCATGAATGTTTTTTAGTTGTTATGGATGTGTGGTTGAAGATTCAGGGGTTAGGGTTACTTATTGTACCTTTTGTGTACAAAATGACTGGGGTGCCTTTACATATTTGTTATGTTTTTGATGCTTCCTTTGTGTAAAGACTCGTTGTATTCTTGAAGTTGAGCGACATTGATGCTGTGGTGTGTTGATGTTGAGCGACATTGATGCTCTGATGTGTTGATGTTGAGCGACATTGATGCTCTGGTGTGTTGAAGTTGAGCGACATTGATGCTCTGATGTGTTGATGTTGAGCGACATTGATGCTCTGGTGTGTTGAAGTTGAGCAACATTGATGCTGTGGTGTGTTGATGTTGAGCGACATTGATGCTCTGATGTGTTGATGTTGAGCGACATTGATGCTCTGGTGTGTTGAAGTTGAGCGACATTGATGCTCTGGTGTGTTGAAGTTGAGCGACATTGATGCTCTGGTGTGTTGAAGATGAGCGACATTGATGCTCTGGTGTGTTGAAGTTGAGCGACATTGATGCTCTGGTGTGTTGAAGTTGAGCGACATTGATGCTGTGGTGTGTTGAAGTTGAGCGACATTGATGCTCTGATGTGTTGATGTTGAGCGACATTGATGCTCTGGTGTGTTGAAGTTGAGCGACATTGATGCTCTGGTGTGAAGTTGAGCGACATTGATGCTCTGGTGTGTTGAAGTTGAGCGACATTGATGCTCTGGTGTGTTGAAGTTGAGCGACATTGATGCTCTCGTGTGTTGATGTTGAGCGACATTGATGCTCTGGTGTGTTGAAGTTGAGCGACATTGATGCTCTGGTGTGTTGATGTTGAGCGACATTGATGCTCTGGTGTGTTGAAGTTGAGCGACATTGATGCTCTGGTGTGTTGATGTTGAGCGACATTGATGCTCTGGTGTGTTGATGTTGAGCGACATTGATGCTCTGTTGTGTGTTGATGTTGAGCGACATTGATGCTCTGGTGTGTTGATGTTGAGCGACATTGATGCTCTGGTGTGTTGAAGTTGAGCGACATTGATGCTCTGGTATGTTGATGTTGAGCGACATTGATGCTCTGGTGTGTTGAAGTTGAGCGACATTGATGCTCTGGTGTGTTGATGTTGAGCGACATTGATGTTCTGGTGTGTTGAAGTTGAGCGACATTGATGCTCTGGTGTGTTGAAGTTGAGCGACATTGATGCTCTGGTGTGTTGAAGTTGAGCGACATTGATGCTCTGGTGTGTTGAAGTTGAGCGACATTGATGCTCTGTTGGCAAAATTTGCGCCAAATCCCAATTAGTTGTTTCGGTGTCCTATTTATCTGAGCCTAATAAAGTGTGATTTTAATGCTTGTTGTACTGCTTAATACTAACTACCGCAGTTTGAAATTAAAATGTCCCGATTTCAAGCATAAAGAAGATACCGTAAGTAGGTCAGGAAGTATACTGCGCCGTACTAAAACTATCAATATTCACTATAATTCTCTATAAAAAAAAAAATTATTTATTTTATATTCACTAATTGTTTCTATCAACCAACTCTATGTACGCTTATCTAAATCCATATCAGAACTGCTTGAAGATATGATACTTCTCTAAACAGGATACATATGTATCATGTATATCATGTATCAGCTCACGTGTCTGTAATATAGAATGTCTTCTCTGTAGCAGGAATAATATCGGTGTGCACCAAGCTTGAGTACAAATAACGATCATTGCCACCTTCACTCAGCCTTAACGTGGTATTTTATTATCTGTTTACTACAGATAAATGGGAAACTGTATTTGGGATAGCGTTTTGTTTTCTCCTGGAAGATATTGTATGTATTTAGCATTACAACACTGAACAGACCGAGAAATAATTTCGTATACCACTTGCAGCTCCTGACACATTTCTCAGAGCCGATGTACGTGTCTGATGTGTCTTATAAATGGTCCACTTGTTTTCCAGTTATCTCTGAGAAATTTACTTCATTGAATGATTGTGTACGGTCATCAACATTGTGTACGGTCATCAACATTGTGTACGGTCATCAACATTGTGTACGGTCATCAACATTGTTACACCTTTTTCATGCTATCGAAATGCCATCAAGTCATTTGAATGAAATTTTTGCAGTTTATTAGTATCCAATGATTTTATAATCGACTGCCAATGTTCTTCCTTTCCCTTCACTGTCCTGCGCAAATCTCTGGTGTTCACCTTCACGAAATCACACAGGGAAGGTCTTGTCTTCCAGTTATCTGTGAAGGACACTTGACACAAGGAATTAGCGATGTCCTTATTTATTGTATTCCAGTTATCTGTGAAGGACACTTGACACAAGGAATTAGCGATGTCCTTATTTACTACGTATCATTCCTGGTGTAATATGACCCTTATAGGCTTAAGATTTCCCAGTGAATTATTATAATAAGACTCCAAACGCAGTAATAATCTAATTGGTGCTGATTCTTATTTGCAAATTTTGAGTTGGGGAGTAATTCGTAAAATTACGTACATCATTTGCTATCGCGTTATATTTCATTACATTATTGCATATTCTCAATGTTATTGCCATACAATAATTACGTTTTATTACATTATTAAGTTGTATGGCACCTTGATGCGTATCAGTACCGTACTAGAAGTATTGTACTGGCGTATATTTCAATTAATACCTTGTTACTTACAGCAGAGTACAACATATTGGACGATAACCTTCACATAGTTCCCCAGTAAGTGTCGTTGTGGTAACCAGCTCAAACATGTCGTTATTCACTGAATGTTCAATATCGTCGTTCGTATCGCGATAGTGAGACTGAATTTTATATGCGGTTAAATTTGATCTCTGCTACAGAATACCAGTAGGTTACTGCCTCACATATATCTAAACCAAGACGAAGAACCCGTCTGAAACTTTTATCAAGAAATAAATTTATGTCGAAATTTTAATGCAATTTTCCAGACAAAGACGATGATACAGTGGAACCTCAAATATCGAACTTAATCCGTTCCAGGAGTTAGTTCTAAATTCAAAACGTCTGAAAAGCAAACCAATATTTCCCATAAGAAATAATGGAAATACAGTTAATCCGTTCCAGAAACCCAAAAATATTCACAAAAAAATACATTATATAGAGGTTAATTGTAGTTTTGCATACACAAAACAAATATAAGTGTTCAATTATGTATTAATAAATTTAAATAAACATATAAAATAAAATTTGTACTTCCCTTTTTTATTAAAAGAATTGGTTGGGGGCCCATCTGGAAGTAGGGAGGGGAAGAGGGGGAAGTTGGGGTTTGTGTTTGGAAGGAGAATCCCTTCCATGAGGGATTCAGGTTTTAAAAAACCCCTATTTTTGGGGTTACTTCCTTTTTCGTTTTTTAAAATTGTCACTATTCCCAAGTTTGAGGGGAAAAACCTGGCCCCCTGCCCGTACTAAATAAGTCTACAGTGTCTTTTTCTGTCTCACAAAATAACTTTTCAAAAGTCGTCTTTTACACCCTTTGGGCAACCCTAAACCCAATTTCTCCCCACCACTCTCATATTTTCTGTTTATTTCCCCTTCGTTACATCTGGGGGGTTTTTCTCACTTTCTTTCCCACAGGGGGGGTAACACTAGCCATAGTTTTTTTGGGCCCCCTTTGGTATTTTTTTCCCACAGTTCACATGGCACTAAAAAAAAAGGGGAAAAAATCTTTAAAAATTTATTTAAATTGAGAGTGCGGGTTTGGTGTTCACTCAAGCTTCAAAAAAAACCGACTGGGTCCAGGGGCTGCCCCCGGGGAAAAGGACAGAGTGGGCTGCCGGACGGTCCGGAAAACCAGGGGTTAAATTAATGGGGGAAACAAGTTGGTTCAAAAAAAAAGCTTTCCAAATTTTAAAAAAGTTCAAATAAGTGATACGTTAAAATTTTGAGGTTCCATATTGAATAAGGGGAATTAAAGGATGGGGTGATTAATATGAAAAACCCCGCTGCGGGAAAGCTTTTGAAAATTTCGGGACAAAAATTTTTTACCCTCGTCTAGGGACTTTTTCCTTTTGACTTGTTCAGGGACTAGTCTCGGGGAATTTTCTCGTGATAGTTCTTGATTTAGTGACCACAGAATAGAATTACAAAAAATTTCTAGAAAGGATTTGATAAAAATTCAAATTAGTGCTTCAAAATAAAATATACGGAAAAAAAAAAAATTAGGGTTTAAATTTTTTTTGAAATTTAAAAAGCAAAATTTCATGTTGAGGGAAATTTATTAACATACGTAAAAATTCTGTGGGGTTAAACCCTGCCCCCAAAGTGATGTGACAAGACAGTGACCAGCCGGGGTTTGATGTGTAAAGCAGTGCCCACCCAGCGGGTGATTGTAAAGACGGGGGGGGGGGGAAAAACCACCCAAAGCAGGTGTTTGTGCCCAAGACGTGCCCACCCAGAGGTGATGTGTAAAGGGCCCGTGACAGCCGGCAGGTGTTTGTGTCAAGACATTTGCCCACCCCAGCAGGTGTGTGTAAAGGGACAGTGACAACCCCAGCAGGTGTTTGTGCCCAGACAGTGACCGCCAGGGGTTGATGTGTCAAGACAGTAACCCAGCCGAGGGTTGTGTCAAGACAGTGACCAGCCAGCGGTGATGTGTAAAGACAGTGACCAGCCAGCGGGTGATGTGACAAGAAAAGTGACCAGCCAGCAGGTGTGTGTAAGACAGGGGACCAGCCAGAAGGTGTTTTGGGGTATGACAGGGGACCACCCCAGCAGGTAAATGTGTAAAGGACAGGGGACCAGCCAGAAAGGGGATTTGCCCAAGACAGTGACCGGCCAGCAGGTGATGGGGTAAAGCAGTGACCAGCCAGCAGGTGAGTTTTCATGACAGTGACCAGCCAGCGGTGATGTGTCAAGCCAGGGGACCAGCCAGCAGGGATGTGTAAAGGGACAGTGACCGGGCCAGCAAGTGATGTGTCAAGACAGTGACCAGCCGCAAGGATGTGTAAACCCCCCAGGGGCCGCCAGAAAAGTGTTTGTGTAAAGACAGGGGGACCCCCAGCAAGTGATGTGTCAAGACAGGGGACCGGGCCAGTTTTGTGATTTTTCTCAAGACACTGACCGGGAAGAAAGGATGTCTAAAGACAGTGACCAGCCAGCATGTGATGTCTAAAGGGCCAGTAAACCGGGCCAGAAAGTGATGTTCAAGCCAGTGATTTAACCAGCAAGTGATGTGTTAAGACAGTGCCCACCCCAGCAAGTGAGTCTCGGGGACAGGGGAATAACCAGCAAGTGATTTCCCCAAAGAAGTAAACCAGCCAGCAAGTGATGTTTCAAGACAGTGACAAACCCAGCAAGGTTGTGAAAGACAGTGACCAGCCGGGCAGGTGAGTGTCAAGCAGGGGACCACCCAGCAAGTGATGGGGTCAAGACAGTGACCAGCCAGCAGGTGATGGGGTAAAGACAGTGCCCCAGCCAGAAAATTTATGTGACAAGACAGTGCCAGCACGGGTTTGATGTGTAAAGACAGTACCAGCCAGCAAGTGATTGTCAAGACAGTGCCCAGCCGGGCAAGTGTTTGTTCAAGACAGGCCCACCCAGCAAGGGATTTTGTAAGCCCAGGGGCCCACCCCAGCAAGTAAATGTGTCAAGACAGTAAACCAGCAGAAAATTTGTGTCTCAAGACACTGACCACCCAGCAAGTGATGTTCAAGACAGGACCGCCAGAAAAGTGATGTCTCAAGACAGGGGCCCGGGCCAGAAAGTGATGTCTAAAACAGTGCTAACCAGAAAGTGATGTTTTTAAGACAGTGACCAGCCAGCAAGTGATGTTCAAAAACATTTGACAAACCCAAGCAATTTGATGCCCAAAAGACAGGGGACCACCCCAGAAAAGTGATGTCTAAAAGGCGGGAAAACCAGCAAAGTGATGTGACAAGACAGGGGACCAGCCAGCAGGGATGTGTAAAGGGGACAGTGACCAGCAGAAAGTGATGTGTAAAGGGACATTGCCCAAGCCGCAGGTTTTTGTTTTTCAAGACAGTGACCAGCCGCAAGTGTTTGTGAAAAGGACCGTAAACCAGCCAGCAGGGGGTGATGTGTAAAGGGACGTGCCCCCCCAGCCAGCAAAGTGATGTGAAAAAGACAGGGGGACCACCCAGAAAGTGATGCCCTAAAGACACTGCCCAGCCAGCAAGTGAGGGTCTAAAGACAGTGACCAGCCAGAAGTGATGTCTAAAGACAGTGACCACCCAGAGGTGTTTGTGTCAAGACAATGCCCTAACCAGCAAGTGATGTTTTTAAGCGTGGACACCCGAAGTGATGTTTTAAAAGGACAGTGCCCCAACCCAGAAAGTGATGTGTCAAGACAGTGCCCCACCCCAGAAGTGATGTGCAAGACAGTGACCCCCGGCAAGTGATGTTTTAAAGACAGTGACCACCCAGCAAAGTGTTTGTGTAAAAGGCCCCAGTGACCGCCAGCAAGTGATGTGCCCAAAGACAGTGACCAGCCAGCAAGTGATGTGTAGGACGGGTGCCCAGCCAGCAAGTGATGTGACAAGACAGTGACCAGCCGGGCAAGTAAATTTTGAAAAGACAGTGACCACCCCAGAGGTGAGGGTGTAAAGACAGGGGACCACCCAAAAGTTATGTGCCCAGACAGTGCCCAAGCCGCAAGTGATGTAAACAAGACAGTGACCAGCCAGCGGGTGATGTGTAAGGACAGTGCCCAGCCAGCAAGTGAGGGTGTCAAGACACTGAAAACCCCAGAAAAGTGATGTGTCAAGACTTAAACCGCCACCCAAGTGATTTTTGTCAAGACAGTGACCAGCCGCAAGGGATGTGAAAAAAGACAGTGCCCACCCAGGGGTGATGGGGTCAAAAACAGTGCCCCAGCCACCCAAGTGATGTGAAAAGACAGTGACCACCCAGCAGGTGAGGTGTCAAGACAGTGACCGGGCCCCCCCCAAAGTGTTTGTTTCAAGACAGGGGCCCAGCCAGCAATTTGATTGTGTCAAGCAGTGACCAGCCAGCAAATTTTGTGTCAAACAGCCCCCAGCCAGAAGTGTGTTGTCAGGACGTGCGGTCAGCGTGATGTGTAAAAGAGGTAAACCAGCCAGAAGTGATGTGTCAAGACAGTGCCAGCCAGAAAATTCATGTGTCAAGACAGTGCCGCCAGCAAGGCCCGTGTCAAGACAGTAAACCACCCAGAAAGTGGTTTTCAAGACAGTGCCCAGCCGCAAGGGGATGTCTAAAGGGACGTGGACCACCCAGCAAATCATTTTATCAAGACAGGGGCCCGGGCCAGCAGGTGATGGGGCCCAAGACGTGACCAGCCGAAACTCTGTTTTAAGACAGTAAACCAGCCAGCAGGTGTTTAGGTCAAGACAAGTGACCAGCCAGAAAATTTCATGTGCCAAGACAGTGACCCCCCCCCCCCAAATAATGTGTAAAGGGAAGAGACCAGCCACCCAAATATGTCCCAAAAGAGGGGACTAGCCAGCGGGGTGATGTGTAAGACGTAACCAGCCAGAAAATCATGTGTCAAGCCCAGTGACCGGGCCCAGTGTTTTCCCATACCTCAGATAGTCGCCCTGTTTTCGTACTTTGGTGTTGAAGATAGTTGTTAGGGGGTACACAAAAGCGCCTTTGCTCCCTCTCTAAAGGAAACCGGGTGAGATTTTTAATCGGGGCCCAATCGCCTTTAAATTTTATCTTGCTCGTTTAAGCAGCCCTTCACTTTTTCCCTGGGTTGTATGTTTGTGTCTAACACTTGATGGTGTACCCCACCAACCCCGTTTTTCTGGGGTCTCTTCTGTCTCCTCTGTGAACATTTCTGAATCAAATTTTTGAGTTCCTCCCCTATTTTCTGGGGCTTTTCTTATGGTCTCTCCCCCTTTCCCTTTCCCTTTTGGCCTGTTACCTGGTTTTTTGCCTTTTGTTTTCCCCCTGTGTTGCATAAAGCAGTCCCGGGGCCCAGTTTTGGGCCCTTTCGCTGCTCTGTCATTTTCGTTTGGGCGTGGGCCTCCCTTTTTACCTGTGCATTTTTCTTTTCTTACCCCCTAAATGCCCCTTCCTTATTCCCCTGGGTCCTTTGCTTCTTTTTTACTTTTTCCATTCTTAGGGGAAAACTTATTTTTGGCCCCCTTCAAACATTTTTTAGTGAACGAAAGTTTCATCCGGGCCCTTCCCCGTTTTTTCTGAAACCCCTTTGGGGTACAAACCTCTCTTCGGGCTTCCTTGCCATTATTTTTAAAATTCCATCATCAAATTTTTTACAAAAACTTTTCGCCATTTTTCCCCTCCCCATGAACCTAATGCGGGAAAATTTTCATGCCTCTGAAACCCCCCTTTTTCTTGTAGTTTGGTTCTTTTTGCCCTGGCCCCTGTTTCCTTCCCCCCTTGAAACCCTCTAGGTGTTTTCCCGAAGTAAAAACCTCGTGGTCACTGGCCTTGAGGGTTTCTTTCAAAAGTAAATGTCCCTAAATTTTTTTGCACTATTCATGGTGTACACTATGTCTCTCTCTTCTCTCTCTCCCTCCCCTCTCTCTCTCTCTCTCTCTTGTAGTGTCCCTTACATTTTGGGGACATGGGGTTTTCCATCCACCCCTCCACTTTTCTAAAGCCCCCATGGGGGCTCCAAGTTCTTCCCAAAGTCAAATTTTTTTGGTGATTGGGTACCCAAAATTTCAGTGAAATTCCCCTGTTTTTCAGAGCCCTTTGGCCCTTCACCCTTTTGTGTAAAACCCTCTGTGTTACTCTTATCATTATTTGCCTGGGCCCCTCCTGCTGCTCTGTGGTGGGTTATATAAAACCTCAATTCCCATTTTGAGCCCTCCAGACTGATGTCTTCCTATTATGAGTGTCTTGCTTTCTCCTCTGTTTATCTCACGAGTTCACCCAAAATCCCATGGTTATTGATGAGCAGTGCTTTCCTCCAACCCCTCAGCCCCCTTTAAATTTTTCCCTAAAGGATCTGTACCCCGGGGGGAAAAAGACAGCATGTGTTTTTCATTCTATTGGCCTTTTGGGTTTTGGTGAGAGCTGGGATGTTCCGGGGATGCCCCTTTAATTCTTTGTGTTTACTCCTCCCACTTATTTGTTATTCCATTAGTGTTGGGTTTCCATACCCTTTAGTTTCCTTCCCAAAAAACTGTGTTCTGCCTATATTTTATTTAACCCGATCATATGTTTTTAAAAATGTATTTTTTTTTTATTTAAAGTTTTTGGTGTAAAGCCCCTGTCAAGGTTTACCCATACAACATGTTTTGTCAAGTATAAATTAAAATCAAGTTACCCGGCGAGGCCCAGGAGAGTTTGGATCTTGTACTCTGTGAGCCCGGTAGTACTTTTGGTCTTGGGACCTGTGAGCCGGGGGGGTTTCTTCTGGTTCTTGTAATTGTGAGCCAAGGGGGTACTTCTGGATCTTGTTCCTTTTGAGCCCGGTTTGTTTTTCTGGATTTTTGTACTCTGTGAGCCAGGGGTTTCTTCTGGATCTTGTACTCTGTGAGCCAGGTAGTACTTCTGGATCTTTTTTAATTTTTGAGCCAGGTAGTAATTCTGGATCTTGTCTCTGGGAGCCGGGAGTATTCTGGTCTTGTACTCTTTTTGAGCCAAGGGGGGTATTCTGGATTTGTACTCTGGAGCCCGGTAGTACTTCTGGTTTTTGTAATCCCGTGGGGCCCGGGAAAAACTTCTGGACTTGTACTCTGTGAGGGCCCGGTAGTTTCTTTGGAAACTTGTACTCTGTGAGCCAAAGGGTTGAAATTCTGGGGTTTTTGTTTCTCTTTGAGGGCCCGGGAGTTTCTTCGGATCTTTTACTCTGTGAACCAGGTAGTACTTCTGGGGTCTTGTACTCTGTGAGCCATGTAGTACTTCTGGATTTTGCACTTCTGTGAGCCCCGGGGGTACTTCTGGATCTGTACCTGGGGAGGCCCGGGTTAAATACTTCTGGATCTTGGGCCCCTGTGAAACCAGGGAAAGGTAATTCTGGATCTTTTACTCTGTGAGCCGGTGGGACTTCGGATCTTGTTCTCTGTGACCGGTAGTACTTCTGGGTTTTTGCCCCTCTGTTAGCCGGGATTAAATTTGGTCTTGTCCTTTTGTGAGCCAGGTAGTACTTTTGGATCTTGTTTTCTCTGTGAAACCCCGGTAAATACTTCAGGGGGGTTTTTTTTATTTGGGGCCAGGGAGTACTTTGGGTCTTTTACTCTGTGAGCCCGGTAGAACTTTGATTTGGAATTGTGAGCCAGGTAGTTTCTTTGGATCTTTTAAATCTGGAGCCCCGGGAGTACTTCTGGTCTTGTACTCCGTTTAGCCCGGTAGTACTTTGGATCTTGTACTTGTGAGCCAGGTATTTCTTTGGATTTTTATACTCTGTGGGGCAGGTAGTTCTTTTGGATCTTGTTTTTTGTGAGCCAGGGGAGTACTTCTGGATCTTGTACTCTGTGAGCCAGGGGAAATACATCCCGAATCTTATACTCTGTGAGCCAGGTTAGTTACTTCTAGATTTTTTTACTTTTGTGAGCCAGGGAGTATTCAGGATTTGTAATCTGTTTAGTAGGTAGTACTTCTGGCTCTTGTACCCCGTAGGGCCCCCGGTTTGTCCCTTTGGATCTTGTACTCTGTGAGCCAGGTGTTTTTTCTGGATCTTTTTTACTCTTTTGAGCCCGGTTAGTACTTTTAGTTTTGTAAATCTGTGAGCCAGGTAAATAATTCAGGATCTTTTAATCTGTGAGCTAAAGGGAGTACTTCTGGCTTCCCTTTTACCCCGTGGGGCCAGGTTTGTCTTTGGATCTTGTATCCCTGAGCCAAGTAGAATTTCTGGGGTTTTTGTACTCTGTGAGCCAAGGGGTTGTACTTTGGGGTCCCTTTTACTCCCTGAAACCCGGTAGTACTTCTGGATCTTTGTACTATGTGAGCCCGGGGAGTATTTGGATCTTGTACTTGTGAGGCCCGGTAGTACTTCTGGTTCTTGTACTCCGTGAGCCACGTAAAATAATTTGGATCTTGTACTCCAAAAAAGCCAGGTAGTACTTTGGTTTTTGTCCCCCTGAGGCCCCGGTGGTTTTTCTTTGGGTCTTGTACTCTGTGAGCCAGGTGTACTTCTGGTCTTGTACCCCCTGGGCCGGTGGTACTTTTTGGGTCTTGTACTTGTGAGCCCCCGGGGTCTTTTTGGGTCTTTTTACCCCGGGCCCCGGTACTTTCTTCGGGTCAAGTACTCTGTTAGCCGGTAGTACTTCTGGGGTCTTATACTCTCTGGCCAGGCAATTTTGGATCAATATCCGTGAGGCCCGGTAGTACTTTTAGATCTTGTTTCTTGGGAGGGCCCGGTACTACCCCCCAGGATCACGTACTTCCTGGGCCATGTAGTACCCCCCTTTGGATCAGTACTCCCTGAGGCCCGGGAGTACTATTAGGGGTCAGTATCTGTGAGCAGGTAGTACTATTAGGATCACGTACTCCGTTTAGCAGGTAGTTTCTATTAGGATCCGTATCCGGGGAGCCAAAGGGAGTACTTCTGGATTTTTTACTCTGTGAGCCAGGTATTCTTCAGGATCACCCTTTTCTCTGGAGGGCCCGGGGGTACTATTTAGGATCATGTACTCCCCTTTAGCCAGGTAGTACTATTCAGGATCACGTTCTCTGTGAGCCAGGAAATTCAGGATCCCGTACTCCCTGGCCCGGTAAATTTAAAATTTAAAGGGTCACCCTTCTCCCTGAGCCCCGGTTAGTTTTTCTTTGGGTCTTGTTTCTTTGTGAGCCAAGGGACAACTTGGTACTTTTTTCCCTTTAGCCAAATTTGTACTTCTGGATCTTGCACACTTTTGAAACCAGGTAGTACTTTCGGATCACGTTTTTGTGGGCCCGGGTTTGTACTTTGGATCTTGTACTCTGTGACCCAAAGGGGTTTCTTCGGGTCATGAACTCCGTGAGCCAGGTAGTACTTCTGGATCTTGTACTCTTTTTGAGCCAGGCACTACTTAGGATCACGTACTCCCTGAGCCAGGTAAAATACTATTCAGGGTAGTTTTTCTGTGAGCCCCGGGGAGTACTATTCAGGAAACCGGGACTCCGTGAGCGGTACGTAAAATTTTTAGGATCACGTACCTGGAGGCCCGGGGAAAATACTTCTGGATTTTGTTTCTTTTGTGAGCCCGGTACTACTTTAGGATCACCATTCTGTGAGCCCGGTAGTACTTTTTCAGGATCATGTACTCCGGGGAGCCCGGTTGTACTTTCGGATCACGACTCGTGGGAAACCCGGGGACTTCAGGTTTCAGTATTCCGTTTGGCCCGGTTTGTACTATTCAGGATCCCCTTTTTCCGTGAAACCAGGGAGTACTTCGGATCTTGTACCCTTTTTTTGGGCCCGGGGATAAATTTAGGATCCCGTTCTCCTTGGGCCCGGTAAATAAATTTTGGGATCTTGCAAATTGTGAGCCCAAAAGGTTTTTTTTTTCAGGTTCCCCCGTCGCCCTGAGCCAGGTGTTTCTTTTCGGATCACGTTTTCCGTGGGCCCGGTAGTTTCTTTTGGGGTCTTGTTTCTCTGTGAGCCAGGCACTTCGGATCACCTTTCTTTCCGTCAGCCCGGTTAAATACTTCTGGATCTTGTACTCTGTGGCCAGGCACTTAGGATCACGTTCTTCCGTGGCCAGGGTTTGTTACTTCTGGTTTTTGACTTGTGGGGAGGTAGTACTTTGGATTTGTATTCTGTGAGCCTGTAGTACTTCGGATCTTGTACTCCGTTAGCCCGGTAGTACTTCTGGATCTTGTATCCGTGAGCCAGGGGAATACTTCTGGATCTTGTATCCATGAGCCAGGTACTACTTCGGGTCTGTACTCTGTTTGCCAGGTAGTACTTTGGATCTTATTAAATCTCTGAGCCAGGCCCCCTCCCCCAGGGGTCACGTTCTCCCTGAGCCAGGTAGTACTTCTGGTTTTTGTTTCTCTTTTGAGCCAGGTACTTTCTTTAGGATACGTACTTTCCCGAAAACCGGTTTGAAAATATTTTTAGGGGTCACGTACTCCGTGAGCCGGTAGTATATTCAGGATCATTTACTCTGTGGGGGCCATGTTGTACTATTCAGGATCACGTACTCTGGAGCCCGGCACTTCAGGATCACGTAATCCGGAGCCAAAGGGGTTATTTTAGGGGTTTACGTTCTTTCCCTGAGCCCGGTTGTACTTTTTGGATCTTTTTACTTTTGAGCCCGGGGACTAATTTAGGATCACGTTCTCCTTGAGCCAGGGGGTACTTCTGGATCTTGCACTCTGTGAGGGAGGTAGTACTTTGGGGTCACGTACTCCATGAGCCAAAGGGAGTACTTCTGGGAAACTTGTAATTTGTGGACAGGCACTTCAGGATCACGTACTCCGTGAAACCAGGTAGTAATTTTTCAGCATCCGTTCTCCCTGGGCCAGGTTTTTAATTTGGATCTTTGAAATTTGTGAGCCAGGGCCCCTACTTTCCCGGATTACGTTTCCTTGAGCCCGGTAGTTTCTTCGGATCTTTTACTCTGGAGCCGGTTTACTTCTGAATCTTGTTCTCTGTGGCCTTTTAGACTTCTGGTTTTTGGGACTCCCGTGGGCCAGGGGAATACTTCTGGATCTTGTAATCTTTGAGCCAGGTTTTACTTCAGGATCCTTTTTACTCTGTTAGCCCGGGGAGTAATTCTGGTCTTTACTCTTTTGAGCCAGGCACTACTTTAGGATCACGTATCCCCTGAGCCAGGTAAATTTTCTTCTGGATCTTGTTTCTCTGTGAGCCAAAGGTTTCTACTTCAGGTTTACGTACTTCCTGGGGCCAGGTAGTACTAATTTAGGATCACGTACTCCATGGCCCGGTAGTTCTATTCAGGATCACGTACTCTGTGGCCCGGTAGTACTATTTTAGGATAAAGTTTCTCCCTGGGGATGTAGTCTTTGGTTTTTTTAAATTGTGGCCAGGTACTACTTTTAGGATCAGTATCTGTGAAGGGCCAGGTATATTATTCAGAATCACGTACTTGTGAGCCAGGGGATTACTATTCAGTATTTAAGTAATCCCTGAGCCAGGTTTGTACTATTCAGGATCATTTTATTTCCCTGAGCCAGGGGGTGTATTCAGGGTCCGTTTCTCCCGTGAGCCAGGCACTTCAGGATCCCCGTACTCCCTGGCCAGGGTAGTTACTATTTAGAATCACGTTCTCCCTGGCCCGGTAAGGGACTTCTGGATCTTGTACTTTGTGGGGCCAAGGGGACTTCGGATCACGTAATTTCCCTGAGCGGTAGTACTATTCAGGGAAACCCCGTTTCCCCCGGAGCCAGGGAGTACTTCTGGATCTTGTTTCTTTGTGAGCCAGGGACTACTTCAGGTTTAGTTCTCCCGGGGCCAGGAAGTATTTTGGATCTTGCACCTGTGGGGCCAGGTTGTACTTCTGGGGTACGTACTCCGTGAGCCAGGGGGTACTTCTGGATTTGTTCTCTGTGAGCCAGAAATACTTTAGGATCACGTACTCCATGAGCCAGGGAGTTCTTCTGGATCTTTTTAATCCATGAGCAGGTAGTCTTTGGATTTGTACTCTGTGAGCCCGGTATAATATTCAGGAAAACATCCACTCTTTTACAGTTCTGTTTTTATCACCCTTTACGAAATCCCCCAAAATTTGTAATTTTAAAACTATTTCAAGCAAAAATTTAACCCCCAAATTTTTTTTAGGTCCCACCGGTTTCCCCGATAAAATTCGCCTGCTAGAGACGTCCTATAACTTGCAGTTTTTCCCGGTTTGATTTAATCTTTTCTAACGTTATTGGCCAAACCCGGGTTTCCCTTTTTTCCCGATCAAAATTTTTCATTTAAAAAACACTAAAATACAACGATTCAGCCTCTTCAGCCAAAACTGGGTTCTTCGTCTTCCCCCCGGGTTCGCATCCCTTACCTGGGCCAGTAGCGTTTGTCAACCCGACCAGTAGCGAACCGTTTTCCCAAATGTCTTCCCTTTTTTCAAATTTTTCTAATTTTATATTTTATTTTAAAAAATTTCATATTAATAATTTTCATTTAAAAATACTGACATTTTAATTAAACTTTGACCCTACATTATAATTTTAAGGGTTTCCAAAAATTCCCCTAAAATTTTTTGGGTTTAGGGTTTTTTTCAGTTGAAAAAACAAATTACAAAAAATAAATAGTTTGCTGATTATCCTTCATCAACTAATTCCCTATTTTAAATTAAAGGCATTTCTTTCGGGCTCGATTTCGGGTATGCTGTCAGTGGCCCCGAAAAACCCCCAAAAGAAGAAAAACTTTTTTTGTCCGTGGCCCTGAAAACCCCCAAAAAGAAGAAGACATTACTTATGAAAATTTAAAACATCCCTAAAAAATTCCAAAAAATTTTTACAGATTGTACTTAAATACATTCATTACAAAACCTTCCAAAAATTGCCCAAACAAAGGGGAAATTTTGTACTAGGAAAGTAGTGACTGTTGCTAAAACCTGACGGGGGATTTAAAGAGGGTACATGGGAAAACTGTTCATAATCTTCCCAAAGAGGCTTCAATCCCTAAAAAAGGATTATATGTGAATTCTAAGAAGTTTAGAAAATTACATTCTAAGAAGTATGTTTAATTTCTATGAGCGGGGCAAAACAGGTTTGATTATTGATAAAAATTTTATTTAAAAAGGGCTATTTGGGAAAATAAGATGTGCGCACAAAAGCTTTTTCACTGGGAGCCAGGGTGAGTTAGCTGGGCCCAAATAGATAATCAGAATTTCGGAGAGAAAAACCCCCTCGGGCCCTACCTGACGCTAATTTCAGACATAACCCAAAAATTATGACTGTGTGCTAAATACTTTTTTTGATCGTGGAAAGGTTTAACCAAAACTTCTTTTTGGGGGGGAAAATTTCCCCAAAAAATAGCTCCCAGCGTCGTTAAAATTTAAAAAAAAAAACAGAATTTTAAAAAAGGGAAATTTGGGTTTCTAGTGATTATGTGGAGGGCTGAAACGGTTTTAGCCCATGTGGATGAGTGAGGGCCCGAGTTGTTTACGATTTTAGGGGTGTGGGAAACAGAGTTTGACCAAATTGGGGGGGAGCGTGGCAACAGAGTTGTGACATGTAGGTGAGGGGTGGGAGCAGAGTTTTTGGGGCAGTTTTGGGGGGAGTTTTGGGAGCAGAGTTGTGACGTGTGGATGAGGTTTTGGGGGCCCGAGTTGTGGGCGTTGTAGGTGAGTGTGGGAAACAGAGTTTTTGAAATGTAGGGGGAGTTTGGGAAGGGAGAGTTGTGACGGTGGGGAGTGTGGGAGCGAGTTGTGACAGTGTGGCGTTAGTGTGAGACCCGAGTTGTGACGATGTAGGTGAGTGCTGTAACACACTTGGTTTTGACCTCTTTACACCTCCAGTTAAGCCAAGGGCCCCCTCTGGTCTTCCCATTTTTTCTGTTACCCATTGGTATGAACTTCTCCTCGGTCTCCCTGCACTTAATGGTCACTATTTCCATCATTTCATTTACTGTCTTTCCCTCTAGTTCTCTTTCCCACTGCACTTCGTGCACGAATCTTCTCATGACTATGTGGTCCCCTTTTTTTGAAAATTGTCTTCTCTCGTTGTTCTCATGCTGCTGCATTCTCCACTGTTAACTCTACAAGGCATTCAAAACTCAAGATGCCGTGTGTGATATTGTCTATGCCTGAACTGTTCAAGGTGAGTATGAAATCCAGTCTTGCTATAACATCCTCTCATCTCTCTCTGGTTGTATCCTTAATATGTTGGCACATGAAGTTTTCCAATACTGTCTCCAGCATCTTAGTCCTCCACGTTTCTTGTCTCTCATGTGGCTCTTTGTTTTCCCAGTCAGTCTCTTTATGATTGAAATCCCCCATGATGAGTAATTTTGTCCTACTCATATGAGCCCTTCTGGCCACTTCAGTTAGTGTGTCCACCATTGCTGTATTGCGCCCATCATACTCTTATTTTGATCTCCTGCTCTTTAGTGGTGAGTTATACATCACTGCTATCATCACCTTTGGACCCCTAATCTGAATTGTTCGTACAATGAAGTCGTCTGTTTCCCCTCTGGGGTCCATTCCTCCCATTTCCTTAAAACTGCACTGGTTTTTGATGAGCAATGTCACTCCCTACACACATCGTATCCCTGGAATCCCCGTTGGGGAGGGAAATCTTTACCTCTGCATTCCAAGCTCTGCAGACAAAAAAGTAGGACAGTAAATGGCTCGTCCAAACTGGCACTTGTATCTGCTGGTCGCGACAGATTGCAGGTCAAATTCAATATGATTCTCACGCTCCAATCGGCTTTCATTGTCGTCTGTACTGACGACATTGAAGCTGAAAAGTTAATCACCATCAACACTACAACCACTCTGCATGACCAAGGATTTCATGTCATGTCCTCCCCAGCTTTGAGTGGCAAGAGAACGGTGTTCCTCAAACGGCTGGACAAACTTATAATAACCCACCCTATCGAATTAATCAAGACATCAATAGAAGAGCAGAACCCTTGGGCCTCTGTAGACCATATCACCAAAATACCCAACGCTTCTTCAATGCTAAAGGTCGCCTTCACTGACGTCCACATGGCTGCCCAAGCTCTCGCCTAGTGAATGGCAATCCATTACTTCCACATCAACCCAAAGTACGTTGAGGCCGAGAGATTCTACCACATCATGTAATGTTACAATTGCTCGTCTTACTCGCATTCCACTCAGGATTGTCCTCACAAGGACAAAAAATTCTGCTCGACTTGCGGCAGTGAAGGACATGACTTCAAGAAATTTTCCACCACCGCTCCACTAAGATGCTTAAACTGCAATAATGAACACCGTACTCTCGCTGTCATATGCCCAACAAGAATAGAAACCCTCAAGAAAAACCTGGAACAACAAGAGAAAACTGCAGTATCTACAACATATGCTGCATTCACAAAACTGCAAGCAGACACCACTAAAATACATTACCTCCAATACCTGTCGATGAATCTACAAGAATCCTCTAGTTACTGCATGATGTATGCCCACATGCACAACATGGCCATACCTGGTTCTTTCAACATCACCATCAATGAACTCTTCCGGTTAAACAACATGCCCAATTTTACATTCCCTGAGTCTCCACCTTCAAACATAATTAAAACCACCACAAATATCGTCATTGTCTCAATACCTACAAGTGTCTCTCAAGCAGCTCCACCACCACCACCTCTTACTGGTGACGAGCCGCCTCAGAATGCCACCAATGACATGCTTCCTCTGGCTTCCTCCGCCAAGAAAACGGACCAATCACAGACCTCAATCCAGCTTCCCTCCTCTGCTGTAAACACCACCACTGATAGCACACAAACGACTGACACAGCCACTGATACGCCCTAACCATCAGAACATCAAGAGAACAACTCGGTAAGAGCAAAAACCGTCCACAGTCGCCATGTAAGTACTCCAAATTGAATGGCATAAAGTTCTACACAAGAAACCAACACAGGACTAAAATCACATTGGTATTAAAAGAGGATAACATCAAAGCAGCCTTCATAGAAAACCTGGAAGCATTCTATAACAGATGGGAAAATAAAAAGTCTGGGCTGGCCATGTAGTCAGAAACTGTAAGGCTGGAGGTGCTGCCCTGGGTGACAGTAATGGTGAAGCTGGAGGTGCTGTCTTAGGAGACAGTAATGGTGAAGATAGAGGCGCTGTCCTGGGAGACAGTAATGGTGAGGATGGAGGTGCTGTCCAGGTAGTCAGTAAATGTACGCATGAGGGAATGCGTCCTGTCTCCCTCGAGGGAGACAGGAGCTGTAGTTGGGAAAAAAGTGTAGTCAAAGACAAGATAAAACCAATATTACAAACTAGAAATACCACAGGAGATAGCAAACAAGGGGACTCCACTTGCATTAGTGAGGATATATTGCCAGAAACAACTGGTGGGAGCTCCATTGTTAGTACTAGTGAGGATAGGAATGAGACGGTTTTTTTAGACAGGTAAACATGCACCAACAGAGAATACAGTCACAGAAACCCAAGGCAAACGGAAACCAAGCCTGTGCACATACTATGCACTTGGTATCTGCAGGCAAGGGAAATCTGGAAAAACAGATGGGACGTGCTACTTTGACCACCCCAGAAAATTCCGTGCCCATATGACAACAGGAGAATGCAAACTCACTTCCTGTAAGCTTTTTCATCCTGAAATGCGTCCTTCTTCAGTACAGGAAAGACTGTGCTATAACTTAAATTGCAAGGCACACCATCTAAAGGTGACAAAAAGATACAAAACATCCAGGCAGTGGGAAAACCTGGGTAGCCACAGCCACTCAAGAGGGAGAGGTTTTTTAGTACCAGGAAGGAAAAAAAAACTGGCAGGAAATGGCAGAAATCGTATACCAAATCCAGTCATTTCTAGAGTGGTACCACAGTCGATGGCCTCCACTCCAAACCAATAGAAACAGATACTAGCGCCGGAAAAAAAAGTCCCCCGCAGTACCACCAATACCACCAGTCCGATGGCATTCTTCTTTGCAAATATACAGGGTCTAAACCCAGCAACAAACATCAAAATACCTTTCATCCGTGGACTGCTTGCAAAGGCAAATGCAATGTTCGCGGCTTTCACAGAGACCCACATAAAGGATCACTTGGACAGCGAAATGTGGATCCCAGGTTACAACCTATACAGATGCGACAGGGTGAACAGCCAAAAAAAGGGGGGGGGGTTGGCTTGTGTATGGCAGAGTCACTTGTTTGCACAGAACTGCTTAATGCCTCAAATGATGTAGTGGAAGTTTTAGCAGTAAAGGTCGAGAACCAAAACCTAGTCATTGTGGTAGTCTACAAGCCTCCGGATGCAACGTCCCAGCAATTCCAGGAACAGCTGTTAAAAATTTACCACTGTCTGGAAAATCTGCCAGCTCCTGCCCCAACATCTTGCTCCTGGGGGATTTCAACTTAAGGCACCTAAAATGGAAGAATATAGCAAATAATGTTGTTGCAGTGATAACACCAGGAGGCAGCTCTGACGAAAACTCACACACACACACGAGCTTTTAAATCTCTGCACAAAATTCAACTTAAACCAGCAAATAATAGAACCTACTAGACTGGAGAATACACTGGACCTCATCTTCTCCAACAATGATGATCTGATACGAAATGTCACCATATCAAAAACAATATACTCAGATCACAACATAATCGAGGTTCAGACATGTATGCGCGGAGCTCCAGACCGACATAATGAAATTAGTCACGAGGTAGCCTTCACCAAATTCAACTTAAGTAACAAGAACATAAAGTGGGACCAAGTAAACCAAGTTCTAAACAATGTAAGCTGGGAAGATAGCCTAAAAAACACAGACCCCAACTTATGCCCAGAACAGATTAACTCGGTGGCACTCGATGTATGTTCAAGGCTTATTTCTTTAAGAGAAAGGAGGAGTAGCTGTAAAATAGAAAGAGACAGTCGCTCCCTTTACAGGCGACGGAAAAGAATAACAGAGTGGCTAAAAGAGGCCAATATATCTGAAATGAGAAGGAAGTCACTGGTCAGAGAAATAGCAAACATCGAACTTAAGCTAAAGGAATCTTATAGGAGTCAGGAATCGCGGGAAGAACTAAAAGCCATAAATGAAATCGAAAGAAACATAAAGTATTTTTTTTCTTATACCAAATCAAAGTCGAGAACAACATCCAGTATTGGGCATATACTTAAACAAGATGGGTCCTACACAGATGACAGCAAGGAAATGAGTGAGCTACTCAAGTTCCAATATGACTCAGTTTTTAGCAAGCCGCTAACCAGACAGAGTCGAAGATCAAAATGATTTTTTTATGAGTTAGTTTAATATCTATATTATGCACCCCATACCCATCCTGTAAGCGGTAGCCAAAAGATTACAGAGGTACATAATGGGTCCAGGGACTGGGCCTCAAAGTTTTGATAGCTGAGCAAGTTACAAAGGTAATGAACTCACAATTTACAAAGGTAATGAAATCACAATTTACAAAGGTAATGAACTCCAGATAGGTCTGGTCACAATCATGACAAGTTACAAAGGTATTTACAGATTACAGAGGTACGTAATGGGTCCAGGGACTGGGCCCCCAAAGTTTTGATAGCTGAACTAGGTATAAAGGTATTGAATTCACAAGTTACAAAAGTAATGAATCCTGTAAGTATCGTTACTTACGTTTATACATTGCTACGATCATGAACAAATTAGAGAGTAATAAGCAATTCACACTTCCACACCCGGTCACAACTGTAATGAGTTATTGGTGCAAATATTGAGTGTTGAGACACACACACACACACACACACACACACACACACACACACACACACACACACACACACACACACACTCCCCCCTCTCCTCTCTCTCTCTCCTCTCTCTCTCTCTCTCTCTCTCTCTCTCTCTCTCTCTCTCTCCTCTCTCTCTCCTTCCCCATTTTCCCTTCTCACTCTCCCCCTCTCCTACCCTTCCCTTCACTCTCTCTCCCCCCTCTCTCACTCTCACTCTCTCTTCCCCCTTTTTCCTTCTCACTATCCCCCTCTCTTTCTACCTTCCCTTCTGCAGTTTCGAATTGTGCCTCCGAATTATTTGTCTCCTTCTCCAACCTTTTTTCCAATTTCACAGAGAGCTCTTTCTCCATTTTTTCAGAAAGCTCTCCTAATTTTCTCTCCCACTCTTGTTCCATCCTTTTCCACTGCTCCTCCATCCACTCCTCCCTACCAGAACCATTCTCATCTGATCCCTGGTTCCTGCGAGTCCCCACCATTTTTTTTTTTTTTTTTTTTTGTGAGAGAAGAGAGAAGGGAAAGGTAGAAGGAGAGAGAGAGGGGGAGAGTGAGAAGGGAAAGGGGGAGAGAGAGTGTGAGAGGGGGAAAGAGAGAGAAGGGAAGGGAAGGAGAGGGGGAGAGTGAGAAGGGAAAATGGGGAAGAGATGGAGAGAGAGAGAGAGAGAGAGAGAGAGAGAGAGAGAGAGAGAGAGAGAGAGAGAGAGAGAGAGAAGGGAAGGTAGAAAGAGAGAGGGGGATAGTGAGAAGGAAAAAAGAGAAGAGAGAGTGAGAGAGTGAGAGAGAGTGAGAGAGAGAAGGGAGAGAGAGAGAGAAGGGAAGAGTAGGAAGGGGGAGAGTGAGAAGGGAAAATGGGGGGAGAGAGAGAGAGAGAGAGAGAGAGAGAGAGAGAGAGAGAGAGAGAATGTCTACTTCAACGACCTTCTTCATCTCATCCCAGAATCACGTGCATATGCAGACGACTGTACACTGACATTCACTTATCCAAGAGAAGAAATGCCAGCTGCTCTAAGCTACATCAATCACCAGCTGAGAGCTATATCAGCTTGGGGAAATAGATGGCAAGTAACATTTACACCTGAGAAAACGCAAATGATGATCGTCTCTAGGCACCATGATGGTAATGCTGGTGCAGTAGTAAGGATGAATGGGACGATGTTGGCACCTGGAGAAGAAGTTGATATCCTTGGGGTGAAATGTGACTCCAAACTAACCATGAAGAACCATGTTGTAAATCTTGCAAACAAGGCAGCCAGGAAGCTTACAGCACTTCGCCGTATCTCGCATCTGCTTGACAGTAGGGGTTGCAAGATCCTGTACGAGGCACAAGTACGCTCACACCTTGAGTATGCTCCACTTTCTTGGTTTGCCTCCCCCCCCCTCTCATCTGCGACTGCTTGACAGAGTAGAGAACAGAGCAAGACATCTCATCTCTCGCCTGGACCCATCTTGGATAGATCTGTCATTTTAGCAGAGCCTTCAACATAGGAGGGATGTGGGTGGCCTTACTGTTATGGACAAGGCCAATATTGTCAAAATATCACACTTGGATCCACTTCGAGGACAGCATGAAACAAGCTTTTATGCCACAAGACGGGCAGAAAGCAGCAACTTCACTCTGGCTGTACCCTTCTCCAGAACATCACTCCATTTGAGATCATACATACCCAGGACGACTCGAGTATGGAACACATTCGTACAGCATAATGATGTCTACGAGATAAAGTCAGTTGATCAAATGAAAATGCTGGCCCACAGATGGCTCCAACTTCATCCTGTTCCCTACTTGAATGTCTCATAACAATAAAAATGCTTTCAAAAGAGCTGATGTAGGTAACAGCTCTTAGCTTGCCAATAAAGTTAGGAATCCTTAACTGTAAATAGCTTGTCAATAAAAGCTAGGGATCCTTAACCTTGTCAAACCTTGTGTAAAAAAAAAAAAAAAAAAAAAAAGAGAGAGGAGAGAGAGAGAGAGGAGAGAGAGAGAGAGAGAGAGAGAGAGGAGAGAGAGAGAGAGAGAAGGCAAAGAGAGGGGGAGAGAGTGATGGGGAGAGAGGGGGATAAGGGGGAAAGAGGGGGGAGATGGAAGAGAGAGAGGGGAGAGAGAGCTAGGCCGATAGGGGGAGAGAGAGCTAGGCCGATAGGGGGAGAGAGAGGCAAGGGGGAGAGAGAGGGCTAGGGGGGGAGAGAGGGGGAGGAGGGGAGGAGGGGGGAGAGATGGAAAAGGGAGAGGGGAGAGATAATAGAGAGGGGAGAGATGTTAGAGGGGGAGAGATGTTGGAGGGGGGAGGTGTTAGAGGGAAGAGATGTTAGAGGGGAGAGATTGGGAGAGGAAGAGAGAGAGAGAGAGATAGGTAGAGAGTGATAGGTAGCGAAAGATATATAGGTAAAGAGTGAAATAGGCAGAGAGAGATAGGTAGAGAGAGATAGTAGAGGGAGAGAGAGAGAAGGAGCGAGGTTTAGATGGTCACTTCACAGGACGGTGTGAAATCCTGTGTATGTGTGTGTTTGCGTGTGTACTACAGCTTACAGGAGCTTGTTCCTGTGTGGGTGTGTGTGTGTGTGCGTGTGTGTGTGTGTGTGGTGTGTGTATGTGTGTATGTATATGTGTATGTGTGTGTGTATGTGTGTGTGTGTGTATGTGTGTGTGTATGTATGTGTATGTGTGTATGTGTGTGCATGTGTATGTGTGTGTGTGTGTGCATGTGGGTGTGTATGTGTGTGTGTACTCACCTATTTGTACTCACCTATTTGTGGTTGCAGGGGTCGAGTCCTAGCTCCTGGCCCCGCCTCTTCACCGGTTGCTACTGGGCCCTCCCTATCCCCGCTCCATGAGCTTTATCAAACCTCGTCTTAAAACTGTGTATGGTTCCTGCCTCCACTACGTCATTTTCTAGGCTATTCCACTGCCTTACAACTCTATGACTGAAGAAATACTTCCTACTATCTCTTGACTCATTTGTGTCTTCAACTTCCAATTGTGGCCTCTTGTTTCTGTGTCCCCCCTGGAACATCCTGTCTTTGTCCACCTTGTCCTATTCCACGCAGTATTTTATATGTCGTTATCATGTCTCCCCTGACCCTCCTGTCCTCCAGTGTCGTCAGGCCGATTTCCCTTAAATCTTTCTTCATAGGACATTCCCCTTAGCTCTGGAACTAACCTTGTCGCAAACCTTTGTACTTTCTCTAGTTTCTTGACGTGCTTTATCAAGTGCGGGTTCCAAACAGGTGCTGCATACTCCAGTATGGGCCTGACATACACGGTGTAACAGTGTCTTGAATGATTCCTTACTAAGGTATCGGAAAGCTGTTCTCAGGTTTGCCAGGCGCCCATATGCTGCAGCAGTTATCTGATTGATGTGTGCTTCAGGAGACATGCTCGGTGTTATACTCACCCCAAGATCTTTCTCCTGAGTGAGGTTTGCAGTCTTTGGCCACCTAGCCTATACTCTGTCTGTGGTCTTCTGTGCCTTCCCCTATCTTCATGACTTTGCATTTGGCAGGATTAAATTCGAGAAGCCATTTGCTGGACCAGGTCCAGTCTGTCCAGGTCTCTTTGAAGTCCTGCCTGGTCTTCATCAGATTAATTCTCCTCATTAACTTCACATCATCTGCAAAAAAGGGGCATTTGATCCCAACCCTTCCCTCATGTCGTTTACATATAAAAAAATCCAGGCAATGGGAAAAACCTGGGTTAGCCCACAGCCACTCAAGAGGGAGAGGTTATTTATACCGGAAGGAAAAAAAAAACTGCAGGAAATGGCAGAAATCGTACGCCAAATCCAGTAATTTCTGGAGTGGTACCACAGTCGATGGGCCTCCACTCCAAACCATAGAAACAGGTACTAGCGCCGGAAATAAAAAATTCCCCCAGTACCACCAATACCATCTATAAGTCCGATGGCATTCTTTCTTTCCAAAAATACAGGGTCTAAACCCAGCACCAAACAAACAAATACCTTTCATCCGTGGACTGCTTGCAAAGGCAAATTTGCCCCCAATGTCGCTGCTTTCACAGAGACCCACATAAAGGAAACTTGGACAGCGAATATGGATCCAGGTTAAACCTATACAGATGCGACAGGGTGAACAGCAAAAAAAAGGGGGGGGGGTTGGCCTGTATATGGCAGAGTCACTTGTTGGCACAGAACTGCTTAATGCTCAAAATGATGTAGTGAAGTTTTAGCAGTAAAGATCGATAACCAAAAACCTAGGTCATTGTTGGTAGTCTACAAGCCTCGATGCAACGTCCCAGCAATTCCAGAACAAGCTCGTTAAAAATTGACCACTGTCTGGAAAATCTGCCAGTCCTGCCCCCAACAATCTTTGCTCCTGGGGAATTTCACTTAAGGTACCTAAAATGGAAGAATTATAGCAAATAATGTTGTTGCAGTGATAACACAGGCAGGCAGCTCTGACGAAAACAAACTCACACCACAACACGAGCTTTTAAATCTCTCAACAAAATTCAACTTAAAACAGCAAATAATAGAACCTTACTAGACTGGAGAATACACTGCGACCTATCATTCACTACAATGATGATCTGATACGAAATGTCACCATATCAAAAACAATATACTCAGATCACAACATTAATCGCAGGTTTTCAGAAAAGTATTGGGCGGAGCTCCAGACCGACATAATGAATTAGTCACGAGGGAGCTTCAACCAAATTAAACTTAAGTAACAAGAACATAAGTGGGACCAAGTAAACCAAGTTCTTAAACAATGTAAGTGGGGAGATAAGCCTAAAAAAAACACAGACCCCAACCTTATGCCAGAACAGATTATCATCGGTGGCCACTCGATGTATGTTCAAGGCTTATTCTTTATAAGAGAAAGAGAGGAGTAGCTGTTTAATAGGAAAGGACCAAGTTTCGCTCCCTTTTACGGCGACGGAAAAGAATAAAAGAGTGGCTAAAAGAGGCCAATATATCTGAATGAGAAGGGATGTCACTGGTAGGAGAGAAATAGCAAACATCGAACTTAAGCTAAAGGGAATTTATAGGAGTCAGGAAAATAGCGGGAAGAAACAAAAGCAAAAATGAAATCGAAGAAACCAAAGTTATTTTTCTTATACCAAATCAACGTCGAGAACAACATCCAGTATTGGGCATATACTTAACATGATGGGTCCTACACAGATGACCCAGCAGGAAATGAGTGAGCTACTCAAGTTCCAATCTGACTCACGTGTTTTTTAGCAAGCCGCTAACCAGACAGGTCGAAGGATCGAATGACTTTTTTATGAGAGAGTTGTTAAAAAAAAAAATTATGTTTATTATTATGCACCCCATACCATCCTGTAAGCGGTTAGCCAAAAGTTACAGAGGTAACATAATGGGTCAGGACTGGGCCCTCAAAGTTTTGATAGCTGAGAAGTACAAGGTAATGAACTCACAATTTACAAAGGTAATGAAATCACAATTTACAAAGGTAATGAAACTCCAGATAGGTCTGGTCAAAATCATGACAAGTTACAAAGGTATTTACAGATTACAGAGGTACGTAATGGGTCCAGGGGACTGGGCCCCCCAAAGTTTGATAGCTGACTAGGTAAAAAGGCATTGAACTCACATTGTTACAAACAAGTAATGAAATCCTGTAAGTATCGTTACTTACGTTTATACATTGCTACGATCATGAACAAATTATAGAGTATAAGCATTCACACTTCACACCGGTCACAACTGTAATGAGTTATTTGTTGCAAAATATTGAGTGTTGAGGACACACACACACACACACACACACCACACACACACACACACTCTCCCTCTCTCTCTCTCTCTCTCCTTCTCCTCTCTCTCTCTCTCTCTCTCTCTCTCTCTCTCTCTCTCTCTTCCCCATTTTCCCTTCTCACTCTTCCCCCCTCTCCTACCTTCCCTTCACGCCACTCTCCCCCCCTCTCTCACTCTCACTCTTCTTCCCTTTTCCTTCTCACTTCCTTCCCTCTTCTTTTATTCCCTTTCTCTCTATCTCTCTCTCTCCTCTCTCTCTCTCTTCTCTCTTCTCTCTCTCTCTCTCTCTCTCTCTTCTCTCTCTCTCTATCTCCTCTCTCTCTCATCTCTCTCTCTCTCTCTCATCTCTTTACCATTTTTCCCTTTCACTCTCTCCTCCTCCTTCCCTTCCCTTCTCTCTCCTTTCCCCCTCTCACAACTCTCTCTCCCCCATTTCCTTCTCACTTCTTCCCTTTCCTTCTACCCTCATTTCTCTCTTCTCTCACAAAAAACTAAAATGGTGAGACTACAGGAACCAAGGATCAGATGAGAATGTTCTGGTAGGGAGGAGTGGATGGAGGAGCAGTGGGAATAGGATGGTACACAAGAGTGGGAGAGGAAAATGAGGAGAGCTTTCTGAAAAAAATGGAGAAAGAGCTCTCTGTGAAATTGGAAAAAAAGAGGTTGGAGGAAGGAGACAAAGAATTGGAGGCACAAGTCGAAACTGAAGTAGCCAGATTAGGGTCTAGAGTTGAGATAAAATAGGCCTGAAGCGAGTTACAGGGGAGTGACCAAGAGGAAGACACGCTAGAAGCTGCAAGGCGAACAGGAAGGAAGGAATTATTGAATTAGGCTAAGGTCATGTCAGCCTGCCAAGGAGGGCCTACCTAGGAGTGAAAGGGTAAGAACTGCTGGGTGCAGATGGAGAGGGTGGATAGGTTCGAATGCTGAGGCACAACATGCTATCAAGAGCCACTGAAAAATCAAGGAGGAAAACTGACCACATACAGGCAGGATCCAAAAGTCACAGAGGGTGAGGCAATGGGAGGAGGATAAAGGGCCCAAAATCAGTCTTATCCATGGGCTTCAGGAGAGAGAGGAAAGGACACACACTGAAAGGGAGCAGGAGAAAGAAAAGGAGATTGAGAAAATCATCACGGAAATATGTGAAAGAGATGGACGAGATTGGTAAATTTTCAGAGAATAGGGGGGTACTCGAAGGGAGGGAAACCGACCAATCAAGCTGATTCTCAGGACCAGAAGAACTGTGGGAACAGGATCTCCAAGAGAAACCACGATTGAAAATACTCAGAGGGTGTTCCTAGACAGAGACAGAACACAATCAGAACGACAACAGCTGAGGAGGAGAGGACAAAAAGCGAAAAGGAGCTAGGGAATAGAGAAAGGATGGAACCAGCAGAGGTCAGTCAGGACAGCACGACAGCAAGGGCAAGCACACACCACAACTATTCTCACCCACGCACCCATACAACCTATCACACAGCCCAACACACACTTACAATCCATAACCCACAGCCGCTCCAACCAACACTGAAGCTATAGAATCAAAGTATGCTACCAGGTCTCCCACCCTCACAGGCCCCCAAAACTACAGGGTGAAAGGAAACTGAAGGTATGCTACACAAACGATGATGGAATAAACAAATAAGTGGGAGGAGTGGCATGAAAGAGTCAAGAGGCATCACCAGACGTCATAGCCTCTCAAAAACCAAGCTTACAGGTATGATAACAGATGCCATCTTTCCAACTGGGGGACACCAAATCTGAGGAAAGACAGAGGGAAACAGGGGGCGGTGAGGAGTGGCATTGATGATCAAAAATTGCTGGAGTTTTGATGAGCTGGAGAGAGGAGACAGGGCGGAGAAGAAAGTGATTACATAGCAGGAACGCTTCACTCTGGAGGTCCCAAAGTGGTAATAGCAGTGATGTATAACCCACCACAGAACAGGCAGGAGGCCAAGGCAAGAGTACGACGAGGAGCAATGGAGCGATGGTTGACACACTGGCTGCAGTGGCCAGAAAGAGCTCATGCATGCAGGGGCAAAGCTCCGGATCATGGGTGACTTTAACCACATGGAGGATTCGATTGGGAGAATTGATCCGCATGGGGGCAAGATACATGGAGGGCTAAGATGATGGAAGTTGGTGGTACTGGAAAACTTATGTACAACCGTAAGGGACACTACAAGAGAGAGAGAAGGAGAGGATGAACCAGCAGGCTGTGATTGGTATTCCCACTTGAGTAGTGCTAGATATCGAGGACATCACATATGCGAAAGACCCCTTTGGGGCCAGTGGGACCATGTGGTTTTAAGCTTCGAATAAACAGTAGAGCTACAAGTGGAGGAGAACAGGAAGGCCATGGCGAATGAAGCCAAACTACAAAATAGGGGAATACACAGGGAGTGAGGAACTTTCTGAACGGGGTTTCAATGGGACAGAGAAAAACTGGCAGGGGAAGGAAGGCAGGTTAATGAGATGATTGGAATTGTAGCACAAAATGCAAGGATGCTGAGGAGAGGTTTGTACCAAGGGTCACAGGAATAATGGAGAAAGCCAGGATGAGCCCATGGTTTTACCAAAGGTGCAGGGAGGCAAAAACCAAGTGTGCTAGGGAATGGAAGAATTATAGAAGGCAAAGGGACCAGGAGAATAAGGAGAGCAGCGTTAGAGCCAGAAACGAATATGCACAGATAAAGAAGGGAGGCCAAAAGACAATATGAAAAATGTTACAGCAGCGAAAGCCAAATGGGACCCGAACTGTATGTACAGCACATCGGAGGAAAAACAACAGTCAAGGACCAGGTAATCAGGCTAAGGAAGGAAGGAGAGAGACAAACAATGAAATAACGTGAAAGTTGTGAGGAACTCACAAGAGATTCAAAGAAGTGTTCACAGAGGAGGACAGAAGGGGCTCCAGAAATGACGGAGAGGTGGGGTACACACCATGTGCTGGACACAGTGCACACAAACCAAGGAAGGAAGTGAAGAGGCTTCAGTGAGCTAGATACCTCAAAGGCAATGGGGCCAGTTAACATCTCCCCATGGGTATTTGAGAGAGGGAGCAGAGTGTCTCTATGTGTTACCCCTAATCAACAATATTCAATACATTTAACGAAAACAGGGAGATTGCCTGAGGCATGGAAGACAGCAAAATGTAGGTTCCCATCTTTTAAAAAAGGAGACAGACATGAAGCATTAAAACTACAGACCAGTGTCACTGACATGTATAGTATGCAAAAATCATGGAGAAAGATTATCAGGAGATGAGTTGGTGGAAACATTAGAAATGGAATGATCTCATCCAACAGCAGCATCACATGCTTTCAGGGGACGGGAAAGGAAGTCCTGTGTCACACGCTACTGGGTTCTTATGACATGGTGTGACAGCAGTAAGACAAGAGAGAGAGGGGGTGGGTGGATTGCATATTCTAGATTGGACTGCAAGAAGGAGTTTTGCCACAGTTACACACAAGAGATTGTGCAAAAACTGGAGGACCAAGCAGGGATAACAGTGGAGGCAACTAAATTGATCAGGGATACTGTCAGGAAAGACAGCAGCGAGTCATGGTACGTGGCGAGGAGTCAGAGTGGAGTGGGCACCTGTGGACCAGGCGGGGTCCCACAGGAGTCCAGTCCTAGGGAACCAGTGGCTGTTTCTTGTATTTGTGAACGACATGATGGAAGGAATAGACTTGAGGTGTCCTGTTTGCAGATGGACGTGAAGTTGATGAGAAGAATTCACTCGATCAAAGGACGCAGGCAGAACTACAATAGGGATCTGAACAGGGGTCTGCACCACCTGGTCCAGCAATTGTGCTCCTGGAGTTCAGTCCACCAAGTGCAAGTCATGAGATTGGGGAAGGGCAAAGAAAGACCGCAGACGGGTAAAACGTCTAGGGGGGGGGGGGATCGGGCCAGAGATACAAACTCACTCGAGGGAAAAAGATCTTGGGGTGAGTATAACAACAGGCCATTTCCTGAAGCGCTCATCAACCAAATAACTGCTGCAGCATATGGGCGCCCTAGCTTACTCAGAAACAGCATTCCGACATATTAATTAAGGAATCGTTCAGGAACCTGTACACCGTGTACGTTAGGCCCATATTGAGTCATGCGGCACACCAGTTTGGAAGCCACACATAGCCAAGCACGTAAGAAACTAGAGAAAGTAGAGCAAAGGTTTGCAAACAAGACTAGTCCCAGAGGCTAAGAGGTATGTCCTACGAGGAGAGGTTAAGGGAAATAACTGACGACACTGGAGGATCAGGGAGATAGGGGGTACATGATAATGACATACAAAATAGGAGAGGTATTGACAAGGTGGACAAAGACAGGATGTTTCCAGAGATTGGACACAGTAAAAGGCGGACACAGTTGGAAGTTGAAGACACAGATGACACCCCCCCCCCCCCCCCCCCCCCCCCCCCCCCCCCCCCCCCCCCTATGGGAATGTTAGGAGATTATTATCTTCAGCACAGAGTTGTCAGTCAGTAAGTGGAATAAGTTTGGGAAGCGATGTAGTGGTCCGGCAGGATATTCTACATAGCTTGAGGCAGAGGTATGATAAAGCTCATGGTTCTCAGGGAGAGTGACCTAGTAGCGATCGTGAAGAGGCGGGGCAGGAGCCGGACTCGACCCCGCAACCTCACTAGGTGAGTACAACTAGGTGCAGTACACACACACATACACAGACAAACACACACACACTCCACACACACTGGACACACACACACACTCACCACACACACCCACCACACTCATACGCAAAAACTCATACACACACACACACAAAAAAACACACACACACACCGCACACCACACACACACACACACACACACCACGCACGCCACCACGCACAACACCACACTCAACACACACACACACACACCACAACACACACACACACACACATTCCCACGAACTGAGCAACTATAATACAACCCACTCCACTGTTCTCTCTGCCACCAATCCCCATCATATCACAAACCTCACCCCAACAGCTGTCCTTATGGGCATTCTGACCCCACCCCCATCAACACAAACCCCACCTACAACCACAGCCCCATATAGGCCCCACCAAGGCTCTCCGCTCCCCAACCCCAATTTTCTTGCATGACCACAATGATAGAAAGAAACGAAAGGTTTGGTACACAACGCGGATGGAATAATGAATAAACATGAGGAGTCGGAATGAAAAGAATCAGTTGAAAAATCCCCAGACATCATAGCAGTCACAGAAAAACAAACTCGCTGAGACAATAACAGACACAATCTTCCCAACAGGATATCAGATCCTGAGGAAAGATAGAAGGAGTAGAGGGGTGAGGAGGGGGTTGCACTGCTCATAAAACACCGATTGAGATTTGAGGAAATGAAGCATGGACATGATTGGAGAAAGAGACTACATTGTAGTACAATTCAGTCCGGAGAACATAAAGTAGGCATTGAGTGATGTATAACCCACCACAGAACTGCATGGAGGCCAGAGAGGAGTACGAAGTAAACAACAGTGGTGATGGTGGACAACACTGGCTGAGGTGGCAAGAAGAGTCCTCGAGCAGAGCAAAGTTTACTGGTTAGGGGGCGCCGATTTAAACCACAGGGAGATCGACTGGGAGAAAACCTGGAGCCACAATGGGGTCGTCCCGAAACCATGGGAGCCAAGATGATGGATGTGGTACTTGAAAACTCATGCATAACATGTAGGGACACAACCGAGAGAGAGGCGAGGATGAGCAAGCAAGGACTGGATCTTGTGTTCACCCTGAGGCAGTTCAGACATGAGGACATCACTTAGAGAGGCCCCTTGGAGCTAGCGATCATGTGGTTTCTGGTTTTGACTATATAGTAGAGTTACATGTGGAGAAGGTAACAGAAACTGAAGGGCGGAAGGGCCAAACTATAAAAGGGGGGACTACAACAGGTATGAGAAACTTCCTGCAGGAGGTTCAGTGGGACATGAGAACATGTAGGAAAACAGTAAACGAGATGATGGAATATGTGGCAACAAAGTGCAAAGGAGGCAGAGGAAAGTTTGTTCCCAAGGGAAAACGGAAATAATAGGAAGACAAACGAAGTCCTTGGTTTACCCGAAGGTGTGGGAGGCAAAACTAAGTGCAAAAGAGAAGGAAAAGGTACAGGAGGCATAGGACCCAGGAAAACAAGGAGATTAAGTAGAGAGCCAGAACGAGTATGCACAGTTAAGGAGGGAGGGCCCAGCGACAGTATGAGAAACGACATAGCATCGAAAGTCAAATCTGACCCGAATGTGTATAGCCACATTAGGGAGGAAGACAAAAGTCAAGGACCAGGTGATAAGGCTGCAGGGGAAAGAAGGTGGAGAAACTCACAAGAAACGATCAAGAGGTATGTTGAGGGGCTCAACACGAGATTTAAGAAAGTATTTACAGTAGATACAGGAAGGACTCTGGGCGGGACAGACCAGATGGGGACAACAAAAGCAAGGAATACACAAACAAGTGTTGGACGGACATAATACAGTGAGGAGGCGGTATGAAGAAAATGCTAAGGGCATCGTATACCTCAAAGCAATGGACCATACAACATACTCCCGTGGTCCTTAGAGGAGGGAGCAGTATGTTCGTGCGTGCACTTACACAATCTTCACACATCCCTGGAACCTGGGCACTACCTGAGGTATGGAAGACGGCTCAAATGTAGTTCCCATTTTTCAAAAAAGGATAGACAGAAAAGAGGCACTAAACTATAGACCTGTGTCATGACGTGTATAGTATGCAAAATTTATGGAGAAGATTATCAGGAAGGTGAGTGTGTGGAGCACTGGACGGACAGGGAGTATAAATGTGCCAACCAGCACGGATTCACGGAGATGGCAAATCCTGTGTCACAAACCTTCTGGAGTTTTATGATAAAATAACAGAAGTAAGACAGAGAAGAGACGGGTGGGTTTGATTGCATCTTCTTGGATGCAAGAAGGCCTTTGACACAGTTCCTCACAAGAGTTTAGTGCAGAAGCTAGAGCATCAGGCGCATATTAACAGGAAGGGCACTGCAATGGATTAGAGAATACCTGACAGGGAGCTACAAAGAGTCATGGTACGTAATGATGTATCACCACAGTGGGCACCTGTGACGAGCGGCAGGTCCACCAGGGAGTTCGGTCTAGGACCAGTGCTATTTTAGGTATACTCGTGAAACGGACGACGGAAGGGGTTGACTCAGAAGTGTCCCTGTTTGCCAGATGATGTGAAGTTTAATGAGGAAATTAAATCTGATCGAGGGACCAGGCAGGACTTCAAAGATACCTGGGACAGGACTGCGACACCTGGTTCCAGCAAAATGGCTTCTCGAATTTAATCCTGCCAAATGCAAAGTCATGAAGATGGGGGAGGGAGGGCACAGCAGACCACAGCCAGAGTATAGGCTAGGTGGCCAAGACTGCAAACCTCACACAAGGAGAAAGAATCTTGGGGTGAGTTTATAACACCTGAGGCATGTCTCCGGAAGCACACATCATCAGATAACTGCTGCAGCATATGGGGCCTGGCAAACCTGTGAACAGCATTCTGATACCTTAGTAAGGAATCATCAAGACACTGTTACACCGTGTATGTCAGGCCATACTGGAGTATGCCGCACCTGTTTGGAACCCGACTTGATAGAGCACGTCAAGAAACTAGAGAAAGTACAAAGGTTTGCGACAAGGTTAGTGTCAAAGCTAAGGGGAAATGTCCTATGAGGAAAGATTAAGGAAATCGGCCTTCGCCACTGACCACATGGAGGACAGGAGGGTCAGGGGAGAGAATGATAACGACATATAAAATATGCGCTGGAATAGACAAGGTGGGACAAAGACAGGATTGTTCAAGGGATCGGGGACACACGAAACAAGAGGCCACAATTGGATGTTTGATAGACACAAATGAGTCAGAGAGATAGTAGGAGTATTTCTTCAGGCATAGAGTTTGTAAGGCAGTTGGAAAATAGCCTAAGAAAATGACGTAGTGTGAGGCAGGAAACCATACACAGTTTTAAGACGAGGTTTTGTTAAAGGCTCTTGGAGAAGGGGTGGAGAGAGAAGATGAGGTCCTTTACCTATTAGGCAACCGCGTGAAGAGGCGGGGGCCAGGAGAGCTTAGGACTCGACCCCTGCAACCACAAATAGGTGAGTACAAATAGGTGAGTGAGAGTAGTACACACATATCAAGACTCACACATACACTCCCCTCTCCCCACCGACATCTCACTCCTTCCCCTGATCCCTCCCCTCCCTCTTTCACCCTTCCCCCTCCCCACCTCTCCCCATTTATTCCCCCCTAAATCCCCCTCCCCACGGTCCTCCCAATAGCTGCAGTTCCTCCCTCTTACCTCCCCCCCCCCCACGCTCTGAATACATCACTACTAACCTAACACACAGAATTACATAGGTTTCCCACTTGAAGGAATCGGATAAACAAAAATGGGTTGCCAGAGAGCAACAAGAAAAACCAAGCGGCAGGAGGAGGAAGCTGCAAAGGAAGTTGGGCAGCAGGAGCTCATAAAAAGCGGAATGAATGGGGAAAAGAAACTAGAAGAATTAGCATGAGAATGGAAGAGGGGGGGGAACATGGATAGATAATGTGAAAGCAGGAAGGTGGGAGGTGCAAGTCAAAAGCAGCAAAGGCCTAGATACAGATGTTTAGAAGAGGAACTGAAAATCCAAAAACAGCGTAAAGAACTAAAGAACATTTTGGGGAATTGACAACAGAGGACTGCTACCTCAGCACAAAATAATGGATACTGTAGGGAAAAGAGGGGAACAAAAACTGCATGTAGAAGCTCTATCAGAGGGAGACTGTAGCAAATGAAAGAGCTAATCTGTATGTGGAGGCCCTAAAGACCACAGCAGAGCCCAGGGAAAGCGAGAAGGGAAAAATGACAGGCCACTGACTCAAGTACATTAGCTGGTGAAACTGAAGAAAGGAAAGCTGCAATGGAGGAAATCAAATTGAATGAGGGGATACACAGGGATATGCAGTGGAGAATGAAAAGGTGAGGTCAGTCTTTGTGTATGGGCTCAGGAAAGTTGAAGGCGGAAACATATGAAGGAAGAAAACAAGGGGGAAAAAAGCAATTGAAGCATCATGGAAAGTAAATAGGAGTAAACGACTGACCCAGCTAGAAAATTTTTCGGAGAATACTCGGGGGTTTGTAAAAAAAGAACCCAGCCAGTGAAAGTGACCTTCAAGCAGACTTGACTCGGAACAGGATCCTGCAGGAGAAAGCACGATAAGGGGACTGCCGGGTATTCAGAATGGTGTATCTCGACCGCGACAGAACACAAGAAGAAAGGCAGAAACTGAGGAGAGATGGTACAAAGGCCAAAAGGAGAAAGAGAGGGGATTGGAGAAAAAGACGGAAAATCCCAGACACAGGATGAAAGATCAAATACAGCCTCTCACAACTTCCTACAGAAAGCCTCCCAACTAGGTCAACCCCAGTGCAAACCATGGCCACTCTTAAAGCAAAACACCCATGCCACATCCAATGCCCCCACCACTGAATTACAAATTCACCCCGCACAGCAACCACCATATGTTCCTTATCAGGTCTCCCACTTCCCCAGCCCCAATACACCTCCCAGACCACAGGTCTTAGAGAAGAAGTTGAAGGTGTGGTATACAAATGCAGATGGAATAACAAACAAGTCTGAGGGTGGCATGAAAGAAATCAAGGAGACATCCCCAGACATAAATGCAATACAGAAACAAACTCACCAGAATAATAAACAGATTCAATCTTTCCATCGGATATTCAAATCTCAGAAGGACAGACGTAGGAGAGGGGGAGGAGGAGTTGCACCTGCCATTAAAAACCGTGGGGTTTTGAGTGAAAAATGGAAGGAATGGATGGCACTTGGCGAAAGGGATACTTTGTAGGAACAATCCAGTTGAGCGTGGACATAAGATGATAATGCAGTAATGTACAACCCACCACAGAACTGCAGGAGGCCAAGAGGAAGAATACGATGAGAGCAACAGGCAATGGTCCGGGACCACACTAGCGAGGTGGCCAGGAGAGCACACATGGGGGAAGCAAAGTTACTAGTTTTGGGTGATTTTCAACACAAGGAGATATGGCTGGGAAAAACCTTGAGGCCCCATGGGGTCCCAAAACAAGGAGAGCAAAGAGATGGATGTGGTCACTGGCAAATACCTGCACCTGCATCAATTATTTTAGAGGGAACACTACCAGAGAGAGAGGACGAGGATGAAACCAGCAAGACTGGACTTCGTATTCACTTGAGTAGTTCGGAGACATTGAGGATTCATGTATGAAAGCCCCTGGGAGCTAGAGATCATGTCGTTCTGTGCTTCGATACATTAGTTGAGTTCCAAGTGGAGAGAGTAGAAGGAATAGGGTGGGACAAAACCGCAAACTACAAAAGGAGTGAGAACCTACTCAGCATGAGGAACTTTCCTTCAAGACATCAGTGGAAGAGGAACTGACAGGAAAACCAGTACCAGAAATGATGATATGTGGCAACAAAATTGCAAGGAGGCCAGAGGAAGAGGTTTGTTCCAAGGGAAAACAGGAAATAATGGGGAAGAAAAGAAACAGAACGGAGTCCTTGGGTTCACCAAAGGTGTAGGGAGGCAAAAAACTAGGTGTACTAGAAAATGGAAAAGGTACAGAAGAAGAGAACTAAAAAAAAATAAAGGAGTTTAGCCGCAAGAGCCAGAAACGAATACACAGGATAAGTAGGGGAGGCTCAGTGGACAATATGAAAATGACATAGCATCGAAATTCAAGACTGACCCGAAGCTGTTTTGTAAAGCCACATCAGGAGGAAAACAACAGTTAAAGGACCAGGTAATCAGACTGAGGAGGATGATCGGGAACTCAAAGAAACGGCCCCGAGAGTATGTCCAGGAGCTCCACTGTCCATACGACATTTAAAGAGTATTTACAGTGGAAACCCAGTAGGACTCCAGGGAAATCAGAACAGGGGGTACACCAGCAAGTGTGGATGAGGGTGCATATAACCAAGGAGGAGGTTGAGAAGCTGCTATGCGAACTTGACACCTCAAAGCGGTTGGGACCAGACAACATCTCTCATGGGTCATAAGAGGGAGCAGAGATATTGTTGTGTGCCATTAACAAAAGATCTTCAACACATCATTGAAACTGGGCAACTCCCGAGGTATGGAAGATAGCATGTGAGTCCAATTTTTAAAAGGGAGACAGACATGAGGCGCTAAACTACACGAACCTGTATCACTAACGTGTACAGTATGCAAGGTCATGGAGAAAGTTCATCAGGAGGAGAGTGGTGGATCCACCTGAAAAGAAACAAGTGTTAGAACTTGACTCAACAGCTACGGTTTCAGAGAAGGAAAACCTTGTTACCCCCCACCCTACTAGGAGTTTTGGACAAGGTGACAGAAGTAAGACAAGAGAGAGAGGGGTGGATCGACTGCATTTTTTTGGACTGCAAAAGGCCTTCGACACAGTTCCTCAAAGAAGTTACTGCAAAAGCTAGAGGATATCAGGCCACACATAAACAGGAAAGGCACTGCAATGGATCAGAGAATATCATGACAGGGAACCCCCCGGCAACAACGAGTCATGGTACATCATGACGAGGTGTTGGCTCAAGAGTGGGCTCCTGTGACAAGCGGGGTTCACAGGGGTCAGTCCTAGGAACCTTTGCTGTTCTTGGTATATGTGAAACGGACATAACGGAAGGGATAGACTCAGAAGTGGTCCTTGTTTGCAGATAATGATGAAGTTAATGAGAAGAATCAAATCGGATGAGTGGATAGGCAGAACTACAATTGACTGACAGGTACAAGCTGGTGCCAGCAACTGGGCTCTTAAGTTTAATTAACCCTGTGCAAGTTGCAGAGTCATGAGATTGGGGAAGGGAAAGAAGAAACAGACACAATATAGTTTTAGATGGGCCAAAGCACTGCAAACCTCACTCAAGGAAAAGATCTGGGAGTGAGTATAACACCGAGCATATCTCCTGAGCGCACATTCAATCAGATAACTGATGCCAGCATACGGGCGCCTGGCAAAACCTACGGATAGCGTTCCGATACCTCAGTAAGGAATTCGTTCAAGACTCTGTATACCATTTACGTAGGCCCATCTGAGTATGCAGCAACCAGTTTGGGAATCCTCACCTAGTCAAGCACGTCAAGAATTAGAGAAAGTGCAAGGTTTGCAACAAGGGAAAAAATTAGGGTCCCATGAGCTACGGGGATTGTCCCCTACGAGAAAGGATGAGGGAAATCGGGCCTGACGACACTGGAGGACAGGAGGGTCAGGGGAGACATGATAACGACATTTTAAATACTGAGCGATGGACAAGGTGACAAAGACGGGATGTTCCAGAGATGGGACACAGACACAAGACGTCACAAATGGAAGGTGAAGACTCAGACGAATTCAAAGGGGTGTTAAGGAAGTATTTCTTCAGTCATAGAGTTAGTCAGGCGTGGAATAGCCTAGAAAGTGACGTTGTGGACGCGGGACCATACATATTTTTAAGGCTGAGGAGGTGTGGATAAAGCTTATGGGGCAGGCGAGAGAGAGGAGGACCTAGTAGCAATCAGCGGAAGAGGCGGGGCCAGGAGCTATGACTCGACCCATGCAACCACAAATAGGTGAGTACAAATAGGTGAGTACCACACACACCACACACACAACACACACAGCACACACACACACACACACCACAACACACACGACAACACACACAGAATTTGGTTAACACAAGCGTATCTGATGGTATCCTGACGCAAATGACTTTAGAACAGGCGAATAAATGACATGCCCATGCACTATGCCCAGGCCAGACTCATGGAATCCGTGTTCATCAAGAAATGCAACAAGCCCCTATCACGAGCTTTTAATCCTATGGGAGGGAGCATGGACACGGGGGTGCTCCCACATTTATAAAAACAACAGACATAGCCCCACTCCACTAAGGGGGCAGTAAAGCAATAGCAAAGAACTATGACGAACAGCACTAAACATCCATATCATAAAAATCTTTGAAAGGGTCCTAAGGAAGAAGATACTGCCACCCATCTAGAAACCCATCAGTTACACAACCCAGGGCAAACTTGGGTTTAGAGCAGGTCGCTTCTGTCTGTTCTCAAACTATGGACACTACGACAAGGTCCTAGATGCACTAAAGACAAAAAAAATGCGGATGTAATATATACAGACTTTGAAAAAAAAGCCTTCGATAGGTGGTGACCATGGCGCAATAGCACACAAAAATGCGTGATAAAGGAATAACAGGGAAAATGTGGGTTAGTGGATCTATAATTTTCTCCACAAACAGAACACAAAAAGAAGTAGGCAAACAGAAGTAAAGTCTGAGGCGACTACGGTGAAAAGACTCGTTCCACAAGGCCACAGTACTTCGCTCCCATCTTGTTTCTCATCCTCATACCTGACATAGACAAGGATGTCAGCCACAGCACCGTGCCTTCCTTCGCAGATGACACCCGAATCTGCATGACAGTGTCTTCCATTGCAGACACTGCATGGCTCCAGGCGGACATCAACCAAATCTTTCAGTGGCCTGCAGAAAACAATGTGAAGTACAACGATGAGAAATTTCAATTACTCTGATACGGTAAACGTGAGGAAATTAAAACTTCATCAGAGTACAAAACAAATTCCGGCCACAAAATAGAGTGAAAACCCAATGTCAAAGACCTTGGAGTGATCATGTCGGAGGATCTCACTTTCAAGGACCATAACATTGTATCAATCGCATCTGCTAGAAAAATGACAGGATGGATAATGAGAACCTTCAAAACTAGGGATGCCAAGCCCATGATGACACTCTTCAGGTCACTTGTTCTATCTAGGCTGGAATGTTGCTGCACACTAACAGCACCTTTCAAGGCAGGTGAAATTGCTGACCTAGAAAATGTACAGAGAACCTTCACGGCGCGCATAATGGAGATAAAACTCCTCAATTATTGGGAGTGCTTGAAGTTCCTGAACCTGTACTCCCTGGAATGCAGGCGGGAGAGATACATGATTATATACACCTAGAAAATCCTAGAGGGACTAGTACGTTAAGAGACAATACAGTGTCTGTTCAGCTGCCTTCCAGCATACATAAGGGGGATTACCAATAGACCCCTGGCTGTCTTCAAGCAGGCACTGGACAAGCACCTAAAGTCGGCACCTGACCTGCCGGGCTGTGGCTCGTACGTTGGATTGCGTTCAGCCAGCAGTAACAGCCTGGTTGATCAGGCTCTGATCCACCATGAGGCCTGGTCACAGACCGGGCCGCGGGGGCGTTGACCCCTGGAACTCTCTCCAGGTAAACTCCAGTGAAGCCATGCATTGCAAAGAACTTCACATGCAACTCCGTGATGGAAATGTCAAGGTCACAGGCGAGCCCGAAAATATATTCAGCACTAAGAAATGCTTGAGGACGTCACAGAGTTTCTAGAAGACTACTACACCAAGATTAGAGTCATCCAAGTATCAAGAACAAAATTTAGAAATATCAAGAGTGCTACCGCCCACTAGCAAGCTTCGTTCCACCAATTATCATGAAGTTCAGTTCCCCCAGCACTCTGGCATGGCCTATAGCTGAGGTGTGGCTCCATTGGACCCTGTAATGTTCGCTTTCTCGGCGCTTCATGATACTGGCTGTTGCTGTGCAGCTTCATCAGCCACCCTCGCATCACCAGCTGTTGCACAGCTGGCATGCCCCTTCAAGACACTTTCATGACTGGGAGCCAAGGCCGGGTCACCACCTAGAAAAGTCCTAGGATGGCAGCTGTACCGGCGAATCTACAACAACAACAACAGTGTCACTCCTCCCCTTCCTCTGTTCTCTCTGTCTTTCCTCAGGATCTGATATCCTGTTGGAAGGAATGCATCTGTTATCATCCCTGTAAGTTTTGTCTCTGTTAATGCTATGACATCATGTTATTCCATTTGCAATGGTGTACCATATCTTTAACTTCCTTTCCAGTACTATATTTTGGTAGGTGGAAGAGGATGGTGCAGGTTGGAGGTGTTGGAGGCAAGGTGGAATATTATGGGAGGCTGCTGTGATTGTGAAATTAGTGCTTGGGGGGTGGGGGCTATGAAATGTGATTTGTTACTGGTTATTGTGTTTGGTTGATATGGGGTAACAGGGGTTTGAAGGATTCTCTAAGAATTTGTGTTTGATGTTTCCCTGGAGACTGAGCTTTCCTGTCTGTCGTTGCCTGTCCTGTCTCTCTTTTCTTCTACTGGTTGCATCTTACTCTCACTCTCAGTTGTTCTCTTTCTTTTTATGTTCTGTCTCGATTGAGGTACACTCGTTGATATTTTTGAGAGTCCTTTAACAGTGACTTCTGTTTTAGTATCCTGTTCTGTACCACTTCTGTCTTGAATGTCAATTTTCTATGAGACATGTCCTTCTCTCCTGTTATTGCAATGATGCTCTTCATCTCTTTTTCCTCCCAATTGTTTATTTTCATCATAGATCTTCCCTTCAGCCTCCTGAAGCTCATGAATAATTGTTGTTTCCCTTATCTCCTGGACACCCTGATGCCCTGATATTACATCTGCAAGGAACTTCTTAACTCCATTCCCTCCATCAGTCCCCTCGTGCTCTGTTGATGATCCCATTTCAGCAACCTTGCTCCTTTCAGACCTCATCCTTACATACTGCTTCAGCACATCCAGTTCTTCCTCCAGTCTCTGTATCTTTGCCTCACCAGCTACAGCTCATGATTCCTAGTTCTTTGTCTTTGCAGATAGCTTCTCTAACATGTTATTGCAAAGCTCATTAAATCTTTCACCCCATTCTTGTTCCATTTATCTCTTGAGCCTTTCTACCCATTCTTCCTTTTCAGACCAGCCATCCTCAGTTCCTGTGTCTTTACATCCTTCTGTTTGAAACCCCATTTAATTTTATCCAGTAGGATGCTCTATTTCCTGCAGTTTTGTGTAAAATTGTGTGTGTGTGTGTGTGTGTGTACTCACCTAATTGTGGTTGCAGGGGTCGACTCTTCACTGATCACTACTAGGTGCTCTTTCTCCCTGGTCCATGAACTTTATCATACCTCATCTTAAAACTATGTATGGTACCTGCCTCCACTACATCACTTGCCACACTATTCCACTTCCTAACAACTCTGTGGTTGAAGAAATACTTCCTACTATCCCTTTGACTCATCTGAGTCTTCAATTTCAAATTGTGACCCCTTGTTTCAGTGTCCCATCTCTGGAACTACCTGTCTCTGTCCACCTTATATATTTCACGCAGTATTTTGAATGTCGTTATCATGTCTCTCCTGACGTTCCTGTCCTTCAGTCCCGTCAGGCCGATTTCATTTAACCTTTCTTCGTACATCATTTCCCTTAGCTCTAGAACTAGTGTGTGTGTCTGTGTGTGTGTGTGTGTGTGTGTGTGTGTGTGTGTGTGTGTGTGTGTGTGTGGTGTGTGTGTGTGTGTCTACTCACCTAGTTGTGGTTGCTCCTGGCCCCGCCTCTTCATGGCCGCTACTGGGTCACTCTCACTGAGCTTTATCAACCTCTGCTTAAAGCTAGTATGGATCCTGCCTCCAACTTCCTTCCCAAACATTCCCACTTCCTGATCCCTTTTGGGAAAAA
>NC_069432.1:1281995-1321886 GCF_026875155.1 Cherax quadricarinatus
TGAGAGGGTGGGTGAGTGTTATCAACAAATTTTTTTTTTGAAAAAAGAAAAAGTTTTTGGAGTGAGATTAACAAGTTAAGGAAGCATAGAGAACAAATGGATTTGTCAGTTAAAAATAGGAGAGGAGAGTTTTTAAAATGGAGAGTTAGAGATATTGGGAAGATGGAGGGAATTATTTTGAGGAATTGTTAAATGTTGAGGAAGCTGTGATTTGTGTATAGGGCAAGGAGGAATAACATCTTGTGGGAGTGAGGAAGAGCCAGTTGTGAGTGTGGGGAAGTTCGTGAGGCAGTGGGTAAAATGAAAGGGGGTAAGGCAGCCGGGTTTGATGGGATAAAGATAGAAATTTTTAAAAGCAGGTGGGGATATAGTTTTGGAGTGGTTGGTGCAATTATTTAATAAATGTATGGAAGAGGGAAAGGGTACCTAGGGATTGGCAGAGAGCATGCATAGTTCCTTTGCATAAAGGCAAAGGGGACTAAAGAAAGTGAAAAAAATTATAGGGGGATAAGTGTGTTGAGTATACCTGGTAAAGTGTATGGAAGAGTTTTTATTGAAAAGAATTAAGAGTAAGACGGAGAATAGGATAGCAATGAACAAGGAGGCTTTAGGAAAGGTGGGGGGTGTGTGGACCAGGTGTTTTACAGTGAAACATATAAGTGAACAGTATTTAGATAAGGCTAAAGGGGTTTCTTTGTGGCATTTTGGATTTGGAAAGGCGTATGACAGGGTGGATAGGGGGGCAATATGGCAGATGTTACAGGTGTATGGTAAGGAGGTAGGTTACTGAAAGCAGTGAAGAGTTTTTACGAGGATAGTGAGGCTCAAGTTAGAGTATGTAGGAAAGAGGGAAATTATTTCCCAGTAAAAGTAGGCCTTAGACAAGGATGTGTGATGTCACCGTGGTTGTTTAATATATTTAAAGATGGGGTTGTAAGAGAAGTAAATGAGAGGGTCTTGGCAAGAGGCGTGGAGTGAAAAGATAAAGAATCACACATAAAGTGGGAGTTGTCACAGTTGCTCTTTGCTGATGACACTGTGCTCTTGGGGAGATTCTAAAGAGAAGTTGCAGAGATTGGAGGATGAATTTGGTAGGGTGTGCAAAAGAAGAAAATTAAAAGTGAATACAGGAAAGAGTAAAAGGGTTTTGAGGATAACAAAAAGATTAGGTGATGAAAGAAATGATATCAGATTGGGGGGGAGAGAGTATGGAGGAGTGAATGTATTCAGATATTTGGGGGTGGACCCTGTCAGCAGATGGGTCTATGAAAGATGAGGTGAATCATAGAATTGATGAGGGGAAAAGGGTGGGGTGGTGCACTTAGGAGTCTGGGAGACAAAGAACTTTGTCCTTGGAGGCAAAGAGGGGAATGTATGAGAGTATAGTTTTACCAACGCTCTTGTATGGGTGTTTAAGCATGGGTGATGAATGTTTGCAGCGAGGAGAAGGCTGGGGCAGTGGAGAAGTCATGTCTGAGGGCAATGTGTGGTGTGAATATGATGCAGAGAATTCGTAGTTTTAAGTTAGGAGGGGGTGCGGGATTACCAATACGTTTTTACAGTGGGCTGAGGAAGGGTTGTTGAGGTGGTTCGGACATGTAGAGAGAATGAGCGAAACAGAGTGACTTCAGTCTGTAGTGGAAGGAAGGCGGGGTAAGGGTTAGCCTAGGAAAGGTTGGAGGGAGGGGGTTAAAGGGGTTTTGTGCGAGGGGCTTGGACTTCCAGCAGGCATGCGTGAGCGTGTTTGATAGGAGTGAAGGGGGAAAAATGGTTTTTAATACTTGACATGCTGTTGGAGTGTGACCCAAAGTAACATTTATGAAGGGGTTCAGGGAAACCGGCAGGCGGACTTGAGTCCTGGAGAGGGGAAGTACAGTGCCTGCACTCTGAAGGAGGGGTGTTAATGTGCAGTTTAAAACCTGTAGTGTAAAGCACCCTTCTGGCAAGACAGTGATGGAGTGAATGATGGTGAATGTTTTTCTTTTTTCGGGCCACCCTGCCTTGGTGGGAATCGGCAGTGTGATAATAATAATAATATTGTATTTAATAAAAATTAATTTGTAAATGAAAAATGGAACCAGCGAGGGGGAAAAGGAAGCGTTGTTGGAACCGGATACGCATTGTTTTTGGGAAAGTGATACAAGCACACTAATGTAATGTGCATAATTTTCGCCACTCTAGGGGTTATATTGGGCTTAAAAAACCCCTCAAATAGGAGCCGAAATTGTTGGATGTGCAGTCCTGCATAATGTGAGCAAATTTAAACAGATGGACGGACAGCTCCAGGAACCTCAGATAAGCAGTCTATTATGTTGAGATTCGGCCAGTTTTCTCTATATATTTAGGCAGGTTTTTGAGTATGATACACAGTAATCTCCAGACAAATTGGTGAGTGTTTGATTATAAATTCTCCTTTGTTATATAAATGTGTATATGTAATCGTTTATTAATTTTAATATACAGTCCACAAATTTATATCAATGTTTACCAGAATTCCTGGTGATGTATATTTCATTTGCAATTAATATAGATCTAGAGCAACTTGTGGATATGACAGTTGTAGGTTAGAAGAGGGATATTTTTTGAGACCTAGGTGCCCCCACAATTCCTACTTATGTATGTAACTTTGATAAATAATAATTGTCTTTGTTACCATTTACTGGTATGTATCTTATGATTTACATCCAGGTAAATTTAATTTTCCACAAATTAGTTGCCCGTTGGTCCTTGATCGAACTGGATGTAATTAGTGAAGTCATTAATTAGTGAATTAATTACTTAATAATTATATGTGAAATGAGAGAAAGGAGGTGGATGTTAGGTCCACAAATTACTTAATTATAATTATTACAATACTTAATTATAATTATTACAATACTAAATTTGCTAAGCCAAAGCCTGGCTAGGATTTATATTAGTGTGCATAATATTAATTTTGCTAAGCCAAATTCTGGCAAAGATTTATATTAGTGTATTTGTATAATATTAATTTTGCTAAGCCAAGTCTGCCAAGGATAAGTGAAGTCTGGCTAAGATTTATATTAATGCATTTAAAATTTATATTATAATTTCCTTACATGTGTAATTGCTAAGCTCAAGTGTAGCTAACATTATATTAATGTATATTTAAAGTTTATATTATAATTTTCTTACATGTAATTGCTAAGCTCAAGTAGCTAGGATTTATTCAAAGGTAAGTTGTAATATTTACCTTTGTGAAGTGCATATTAAGTACATAATCAGTGTTATTAATTAAGTTGAATTTAATATATTGCACCATGGGTAAAAATGAGGAAATTAGTGTAGAAGACAAACACAAGGAATTTAAAGCAAAAGACATCATTGCAGGCTAGAAAGGGTCATGTAACAAAGGCATATAATAGATGTTTGGAATTAATGAATCAAGAAACTCTGATTACTGATGGTTTAAAATTGTATTTAGATGCTTTAGGAATAGATATGATTCATACAAATTATATTACAACAAATATGAAGGAGATTTGTTAGTAAACTGTGTAGATGAGACTGAAGCAAATCTTATGATTCACCAGTATTATGAATTAGAGGAAAAGATTCTTTCTTGCATACGTCAGGCCTTGAATAAATTAAAATGTGTAAACCAGGCAGTTAATCAATCTGCTCCAACAAATAAGATGTCTTTGCCAAAACTCCCAGAATTGTGTTTACCTGTATTTAATCCTGGAAAAATTGGGAGGATTTTTTGGTCAATTTTTAAGCAGCTGTGCATGATAGAAGTGACCTAGCCTGTGTAACTAAATTATTTTACCTCAAAGTACAGATAAGAGGAGATGCTCACATACTCATACAACCCTTTTTCCCATGCAGATGATTCTTACAAAGAAGCAGTTGACTTGTTGAAGGTCATTATGGTAATATAGAACAAAGTAGGTTGAATCTAGTGAATTATCATTGTTAATTTAAAATCTCCAGATCACACTTACAAAGGTTTACAGCAGTTTAGAGTTAAACTGGAAAGTACTCTCAAAATTTTAAAGTAATAAATATAATCTAAAGGGGAATCAGACTGGTTATTGAGTGCCATCGTACAGAATAAATTAAGCTGAAAAAACACTTGAACGGTTTCTCTAACAAGTATCACAAAGGTTATTTTGGTCTTGAGGAAATTAAGACTAGGTCTACAAGAATTAATTGTTCAGTTGCAACACATAATAACTCTGAGGTATATGTCAAGTTTCACAAGGAAAAAATTATCCCAATGTTAATAATCACAATCCATCTACTAATAAGAGTTGCATAGGTATATATCAAGCAGCAGGAATCAGAAATAATGATTCTCCACTAGGTAAGAAGAATAAATACCCTTCTAAGAGTATCCCAGTTAATAAGAAACCAGTCAGAGAAGAGAGAGATTGTCTTTTCTGCAAGGGTACTCATTGTTCTAAGAATTGCAATGCATACAATTCATGGAATGATGAAGTTGAAAGATTGGAAGAACTTGACAGATGTATCAGATGTCTGGGTATCACTATGTAAAGGATTGTCATGCCAAATTAAACAACTGTTATCAATGTTACAAAGGAAGACACCATATAATCATGTGTAAGGGTCTATATGATAATGTTGATAATAATGATAATGTTGACAATCCTGACACAACAGTGGCTAATGTAAAAATTGCTGCTAATGTTAATAATGATGGTTTTGCTGAAGTAGCCTTACCTGTGTTACAAGTAAAAATTTATGATAAAAGGCATAAATCAAAAAATGTAACTGCATTATTAGACCAGGGATCCCAGCGTACGTTCATAAAACATAAATGTCGTGATGGTATGGAAGTACAGATGGGAGATCCTACAACTCTAAAATTATCTGGTTTTCTCTCAGATAAAAGTGCTCAATTGTATGACACTATTTAAGTAACTGTCAGGTTGGGCAATGACAAAGTCATGTTAATGCAGTAATTGTAGATAGACTTCCATAGGAAATATCTACAATAGGGCTTAGTAAAGCCACAGAAAGACTTTCACATAATGTAAATTTAGCACCTTCTGGTGTAAATGATGATTCTGTAGGCCCAATAAATATTTTGATAGGTAGTGACTATTATGCCTCCTTTGTTAAGGGTATGGTAAAGAAATGTGGTGTCACCCTTTTAAAGACTGCAGGAGGCCGTGTAATGTATGGTAGGATTCCTCGTAATAATAATGCATGACTAGAGGAAACTACAAATACCATAACTGTGAGTCTTACTCTTCAAATAGTACCCCAGTATAATTCTTCCATAGAGGATGGTGTTGAGCCAGTGCATAAATTGTGGGAATTAGACAGCATAGGAATAAATGTAAATGAAGAAAGTCCAGATGATTATTTTACTTAGGAACAGTACCTGAGAGATGTAAAATTTGAATCTGGACAATACTGGGTACGACTTCCGTGGAGACAGAACCATCCAGAATTGCCCACTAATTACGGAATGGCATATGAACAATTAAGGCTCATCTCTGCAAACTGAGTAAGACACCAGAATTGTTGACTGCCTATAATGACATAATTACTAAATAATTAATTAATAAATTTATAGAAGAGGTACCTCCTGAGCAAGCCAAAATTTATGGTCACTGTTTGCCACATCACGGAGTGAAGAAGGTTTCTAAGACCACTCCTCTGAGGATTGTGTTTAATTGTAGTGCCAGGAGTAACAAAAATGTACCTAGTTTAAATGACTGTTTGATGACAGGTCTGTCCTTGACGGAAAAATTAGGAGATATCTTATTAAATTTCAGGGCGAAGAATTATGCCTTTTCGGCTGACATAAGTAAAGCTTTCCTAAGAGTGGGTTTACAAGAGGCTGACCAGGATTGTACCTGCTTCTTACGGCCTGAGAATCCTAGTAACCCACTTAGCCCTCTGAAAACCTTTTGCTTTAGAAGCGTATTATTTGGTGCTAAATCCAGTCTGTTCCTACTTCAAGCGATGATAAATGCACACCTTAAATGTACAGAAGTCCATTGAGTAAGTAATGAGCAAACAATTTTATGTGGATAATTTCCTGGGTGTGACGTCAACTGAAGAGGAACTGTTAATGACTTATGGAGAGGCTAATAAAATAATGCAAAATGCAAATATGCCTCTGTGGGAATGGAATAGTAATTCGTCCCAATTAAAGAACAAAATAAGTAAAGATTACCCTGGAGATGAAGTGCCAAAATATAGTAATGTATTGGGATTAACTTTGGATACTAAGAGAGATTTGTTAATGTTGAAACCTAATAATTACAGTATGCCCAATAAATTAACTAAGAGAGTTTTGCTTGCAGAAGTTTCCAAATGTTTTGATCCATTAGGTTTAGTGTCACCCCTTACTATAAGAGGGAAATTATTAATACAAGAGGCATGGAAACTTAAATGTGCTTGGGATGAAACACTGACTGAGGAATTCATTAACAGGTGGGATGAATTAATTGGTGATTATGAAAAAAATCCAATGTTGGAGTTCCCACGCCAGGTGGCCAATCCAGATGGGAAAAATATACTCAACATTTTTCGTGATACTTCAAAATTGGCGTATGGAGCAGTTGCTTACCTTCAATGTAATAGTGTCATTTCTCTTGTTATGTCTAAGGCTAAAGTGTCTCCAATTAAATCACATACCTTACCTCAGCTGGAATTAACAGCCATTTATGTAGGTGTCAAATTATCTAATTATATAAGAAATAAGTTGCATGAGATAAATATTAGCGACACTGTAATTTGGTCTGATTATGAGGTATCCTTACAATGGATTCGTAATGGAAACAGTAAAATTGTGTACATGCAAAACAGTGTCGCTAAAATTAATCAGATGCAGGAGAAGTATAATAGTTTGGGTCAACATATGTTAATATTTAATCATATACCTGGTGAGGAGAATCCAGCTGATTTCTTGTCTCAAGGTTTACCTTATGCTAAATTTGTAAATGCTGTATCATGGTCCGATGACAGAGCTGGTTGGTAAATAAAGCTAATTGGCCTGTATAAAAGGCATATATTGCTCCTGTTGAAATTACTGTGACCTCCGCTCCGATAGTTTGTCCTTCCTTAGCCAGTGATATAAACAGGTATTCTTCTTTACCCAAACTAATCAATGTAACAAAGTTGGTGTTTAAATTACTAAACAAGATGAATATCTCGAAAAATTTTGAAAGGTTTCATAATAGAGAAATTGGGGCTGAATTTAGAGAGCAATGTAATTAGGTGCAGAGGTAGGTTACAAAATGATGAATTGGGTGATTATGCTAAACACCCTATCTTACTGCCTAAAACTCATCATCTAACAAATTTAATTGTTTTAAATGCCTATAAAAATGTAATGCATGGTGGGGTACAAGATACCTTAAATTGTATTAAGGAAACTTTCTGGATTCCACAAGTACGACAAAGTGTAAAAAGGTTTATTAAATCTTGTGTAATATGCCCCGGGTTGGATGCCAGATCCTATATTACCCAGGTCCCCACCATTCCCAAAAGGGAGCGTGTAAAATTATAAAACCCTTTGATTTTAATAGGGATAAGTGGCCCAAATAATTTTAACAGGTTTCAGATGGTGTTCCATGAAAGTGTATGTATGTTGTTCACTTGAATCCACTGGGGCATTCATTAAAGTGGCTCAGGACTTGTCTCAGAACATTTATACAGCTGTTTAAAAAAAATTTCAGCTAGGAGACCCTGTCCGAGATTGATGATTTCGGATAATGCAAAAAATTTTTGAGAGGTGTCAAAATTGGAATTAACATAATGTAACGATTTTCAAGTCTGTTAACCCCAACGAGGGTGTACTGGAAATTTATTACTCCTGGCCCCCTTGGGAGGGGGGGGCTGACGAAAGACTAATGGGACATGAAGAGGTGTGTTGTAAAGATACCTGGAAAAAAATAATTTGGAAGTTTTCCGGCAGTGTTAGTGGGCGGGAAAAACGGATAAAAAATAGCCTCTCTCGTCATGAGTGTACCCTATGCAGATGTATTAACACCCTTTCACCTAAATGTGGAAGGGGAAAATTGGAAACTCCCCTGTCTATAGAAATAATCCTGAAAAAAGGATGAAGATTTCAATGATGTGGAATGTTGTGGAAAAAATTTTTAAAAAGTTAAATAAAGTAATTGATATTGGTCTAATGTGTGGCGTAAGGAATATCTTCTTATACTACGTGAACACTTTTATGGTGCGACAGAGGCAGTAAATCAACAGAACATTCAACCAGGTGACATTGTGTTAATTGATACTGAACAACATCGAACATTGTGGCCTCTGGGCAAAGTATTGACATTGTATCCAGATGCACAAGGTGTTGTCCAGAAGGTCAAAGTGTTTTGTCGTGGCCAGGAAAGTTACGTTGATTCCCTTGGAATTAAATGGAATTCAATCAAATGTAAATGAAAATCTAATCGAAAGTGACACAAGTGATATTGAAGATAGCGCTGACCAAGTGATGCAGGAAGATGAAATTGAAGATAACGCTGACCAAGTGATGCAGGAAGATGAAATTGAAGATAATGCTGACCAAGTGATGCAGGAAGATGAAATTGAAGATAACGCTGACCAAGTGATGCAGGAAGATCAAATTGTAGTAAGACCTACTAGGAGAACAGCAACTCAAGCCATCTCCTAAAGGAAGGAGTAATTTGAGTTGTTTAGCAACGAACTCCGGCCGGCCGCAGTGTGGAAAATAATGCATTTTCCAAAAAAATCTAGTGTATTTTTTATGAAAATTAGTGTAATACATTGTATTTAATAAAAATTAATTTGTAAATGAAAAATGGAACCAGCAATGGGGAGAAGTGCTGTTGGAACCAGAGATGCCATTGTTTTTGAATGTGATACAAGCACACTAATGTAATGTGCATAATTTTCTCCACTCTAGGGATTATATTGGGCTTAAAACCTCTCAAATAGGAGCCGAAATTGTTGGATGTACAGTCCTGCATAATGTGAGCATTAAGCAGATGGACAGGACAGCTCCAGGAACCTCAGATAAGCAGTCTATTTATGTTGAGATTCTGGCCAGTTTTCTCTATATATTTAGGCAGGTTTTTGAGTATGATACACAGTAATCTCCAGACAAATTGGTGAGTGTAATGATTATAAATTCTCCTTCTGTTATATAAATGTGTATATGTAATCATTTATTAATTTTAATACACAGTCCACAATTTATATCAATGTTTACCAGAATTCCTGGTGATGTATATTTCATTTGCAATTAATATAGGTCTAGAGTAACTTGTGGGTATGACTGTTGTAGGTATCGAAGGGGGACATTTTTTGAGACCTAGGTGTCCCAAAATTCCTACTTGTCTATGTAACTTTGATAAATGATAATTGCCTTTGTTACCATTTACTGGTATGTATCTTATGAGTTACATCCAGGTAAATTTAATTTTCCAAAAAAAACAAAACAGATCACGAATAAATGGCTCGGTTGCCCATGGCTAACCAGCAGCAATATAGACAGGGGTTAACACACAAAGATATTCTTAAACACTATTCATCAGTTCTCACCGAAGAAATAAAGAAAGCCAAACAACTGTACTACTCCAGCAGATTCACTGACACAAGAGGAGATATAAAAAAGACCTGGAAAACACTCTCCCAGATCCTGGGCACCCACAAACTGAAAAAATCAAGAATATTGTCCTAACTAAACCTAATGAAACACGACTCACGAAATCGTAATGACACAATTGCAAACAAACCGTACCACAGACGGGGAGATTCGTCTGTAAAAACTTGCATTTGGGGGTCACAGTGGTGCCTATGCAAACCCTTTTCCTATGGTGTAGAAATATACCTAGTTGGACGAATCTTATTGTGGCTAGCTGGTCCAGTGGCTAACACGACAGTCTGGAGTTTTGAGACTCTGATCGTGGGTTCTATCCCCACCTGTGGTATGGTTTGTTTTCAATTGTGTCATTACGATTTCGTGAGTCATGTTTAGGGCTTTGAGGGGACTTAAGATAGAGTTTCGTCACGGCCATGCTAGCTGTGGAGAAATTTTCTCCAGGAGGGGGGAAATCAGCCCCCTTCAGCCCTTTCAGCCCCTTCAGCCCCTTTCAGCCCTGAGGGGCCAAGCCCTCTCAGAAGGGGCGAGCATCTTGTTTACTGCTAGAGTGAGTAATTGATCACAGAAGCTATGCCACGTAGTCAAGTGCCTCTGCTCCTTGCAGCGGTGTTGCAAAGTGTATTTTTATAAGAGACAGTACATCTCTTACTTAGCAGGACAATTTAAGGGAAAATCCTGCTCTCACTTTATTCCATAGTAAAGATAGTGACAGTGTTGTCTATGCTTAAGACAGCAAGAAACAAACATTCTGCTTGCTTCATTGAGGAGGTGACAAGGATGCAAGGTACTAGGTCAGCGTTTTTTTTTTTTGCTAGGGAGTGACGGCTTGGGGCGGTGTGGCGATGCCAGACTATCTTTGACTCTAGGGAGAGTGACACTGACGCCAGGATACTGATCTGTGCGTAGTGTGAACAAGTGTCTCAAACACAATAAACACTTAGAGAAGTGTGATCAGCTTCTCTTGTGATACATTGTGAACAATAAAGACAAATCTTGTGGAACATAGTGTGCCAGTTTTGCGTTTCCTAGACAATGGAAGATGTGGACATCCAAGGACACTTCAGCTTCTATCAAGTCACCGATACCTGTCGAAGGTGTTGAGAACACCATAGCTCACGTTACAAAGAGCAAGGGATGTTACGAAATTTTTTGTAGATCGGGGATTGCGCAATTCTTGAGTCACAAGGGGTTTGTAATCAACCTATAATCGGCAGTAAGGTGTGGACTTTGAGTCCAAACAAGTAGGTATTTCGTCAGCCATCATCGAAAAGAAATATGCTGACATAACACCCCCTAGGGGTAATTTATACTTACAAATTGTATCTCTTAACAGCGCATGTTGAGATGGTTTCGACAGCTTCTAGACCTCGTCTGCAGGGGCGGCTGTGTAGACGATTTGCTGTCATTTATCAGCTAAGTGTTTCCTATATTTATATAAACATAGCTGGTAAGGCCAATATCTTCAACCCACTAGCTGGAGATTCGTCTGTAAAAACTTGCAGTTGTGGTCAGTGGTGCCTATGCTAACCTTCCTATGGTGTAGAAATATACCTGGTTGGACGAATCCTATTGTGGCTAGCTGGCCCAGTGGCTAACGTGATGGTCTGGAGTTTTGAGACTCTCTGATCGCAGGTTCTATCCCAACCCGTGGTATGGTTTCTAATGAAACACCACTGCATCCCACTGATACAGCTAACAAGATAAACAACTTCTTCTCAACCATAGGATCTAATCTTGCCAGTAAAATCTCAAGTACCAACACCCATGCTGGGGACTACCTAGATTTGGGGAAATTTTTCCCAAAATTCCTTCTATCTTGTACCAACTGAGCCCACTGAAGTCACCGAGATTATAAAGTCACCTAAAAATTACTCAGGGAATCTGTGTCATGTCCCACCATTATTGTATAAGCGAGCGGCCCATGTCCTTTCACATGCTATTTCATTACTTTTGACACAGTAGACCACGGCATCCTACTCCACAAACTTGACCATTATGGTATAAGAGGCCACATGCTCGCATATTTCAAATCCTACCTTACTAATAGGTATCAGTATGTCACCATTAAGACACAGCATCATCAACACGGCCACTTGATACTGGAGTTCCGCAGGGAAGTGTCCTTGGTCCCCTGCTCTTCCTCATTTACATCAATGATCTTTCAAACGTATCCCAACACCTGTAACCCATTATCTTTGCTGACGACACGACTTATGTTATCTCTCATCCTAATCTTGCCACCCTCCACACCATTGTTAATGAGGAGCTGCTCAAAATATCGATTTGGATGACAGCCAATAAACTTAACACTGAAAAAACCTACTATATTATGTTTGATAGCAGAGCAGGTGTTGTACAACTTAACATTAAGATCGACAATACTCTAATTGCCAGACATAATGAGGGCAAATTCCTGGGCCTATACCTCGACAACAACCTGAATTTCAGCACCCATATCCAACACATAACAAAAGAAGTATCCAAAACAGTTTGGATCCTCTCCAAGATACGATACTACGTGCCGCAAAATGCCCTTCTCACACTATACCATTCACTCATTTATCCATACCTCACCTATGCTATTTGGGCTTCGGGATCAATTGCAGCAACACACCTAAAGCTAATAATGACCCAAAAAAAAGCAGCAGTAAGAATAATCACTAAATTCCATCCCTGGCAACACAACCCCCCACTCTTCATAGATCTAAACTTATTCTCTGTTCAGAACATCCACACTTACTACTGTGCAATCTACATCTACAGGACCTTAAATTCCAATATTAACCTTGACCTAAAACGCTATCTTAATAGTTGTGACAGGACCCACAGGCATAACACCAGACAAAAACATCTCTACGACATTCCCAGTGTCCGACTAAACCTTTAAAAAAATTCAATGTATGTCAAAGGCCCTAAAATCTGGAACACCCTACCTGAAAACTCTGGAACTGCAGACACATTCATCACCTTCAAAACTACCGTTAGAAAACATCTTATCTCCCTGATACACCCCATCAACTAACTACATAAAAACCATCTGGTGGTTCACACTTACACTCACTCACCCATTTGACTATAAGCACAGAAATACGAATCTTAATCTTAAAATAATGATTCCTAACTAGTCATAAGTTTGCCTGTGATAATCCAATGTGCCGAAACAAAAGCATTCACATTGCTAGACTCACAAACTAGTATTTAGTCACTTTGTATTTAGTCAACTTACTCCATAATTGCCTAGCCATGCTAGGTGTCCTAGTGGCCCCCCTCTGTAATTAGTATTTTATTACATGTAAACCACACAATAACCAAAATCTGTAAACCCCGCATTGTAAACTTGATTGATTGATTGACATAAGCAAATGTTCCGATTCTTCCTGATTGGCTGCCGGACTGTGTATAAGCTCCTCCCACTTTGTTATGATTCCAAATCGTCAAACAAAACAAACAAGTTTTATTTCTTTGCAAGATTACATTGAGATTATGAAATTACAATAATGAGTTGCAGTACAAAGAGAGCCACCATCATGCCCAGGCATTATGGACAGACAATTTAATGGATTACCCGAATACTTAATACTAAAGAAATTGATCATAGTTTGTTTAAGTTGTACATCATTTTTGTTTATAGTAGACAGTAATTTTACTCTAATTACAGTAATTTCAATAATAAATATTAAACTTATATTATGGGAATATAACATTGTGAGTTGTTGAAAGTAGTTTGCAGTATGAGAATGCTGCAATTGGGAGTAAGGCAGTATTGATTTGGGTAGGTATTTATACGACAATGTATGAACTTTGGGCGTCTAAATTTGAAGTTTTAAGAATTAAGTAATTGGGAGATAATTTTGGTAAAGGTAAATACTGAGTATTGAATATTTAGTTTAGGGTGAGTAGGCGGTTTTTGAGAAGAGCCTTAAATTGGTGTTCAGCCCTGGTTGCTTTAGTATTTACTGGTAATGAATTCCAAATTTTGGGGCCCTTTATGTGCATAGAGTTTTTACACAGTGTGATATGGACACGAGGTATATCAAAAAGAGATCTGTGTCATGTGTTGTGGTTGTGTGTCCTGTTAAGGTTGGTGAGGAGAAGTTTGAGTGGAGGGTTTATGTTTGAGTGTAGTGTTCTATGTATGTAGTAGGCACATAAGTATGGATATTCTTAACGGTGAGCAGTTTTAGACTTTTGAATATTGGTGGAGTATGCTGTCAGGAGTGGGAATTTATCATTCTGACTGCAGCCTTTTGCTGGGTTATTAGTGGTCTAAGGTGATTTAATGCTGTTGATGCCCATGCACAAATTCCATATGTGAGATAAGGGTAGATGAGTGAGTGATACAGTGCAAGGAGAGTTGATTGTGGAACATAGTACCGTATCTTTGATAGTATGTCTACTGTCTTAGAGATTTTCTTGGAAATTTGTTGTATGTGTGTCTGGAATTTGAGGCTACTGTCAAGGTGAATTCCTAGAAATTTTTCCTCTGTGAGTCCTGTGATGGTTGATACGCTAAGTGGAACATTTGCAGCTCTGTTTCCAAACTGAATGAAATAAGTTTTGTCAGTATTGAGGGTAAGCTTATTTTTCTTATCCAGGTAAAATTTTTCTTCAATTGGGCATTAACAATGTTAGACAGTATGACGGGTTTTTGGGTGAGGAAGACGTATTTTGTGTTATCTGCAAATAATTTGGGGTTTTTGATAGCTGTGATGCATTTGGCGGGTCATTGAAGAAAAGGAAAAGGGGAATGGCCAAGGACATTTCCCTAGTCGAACACCAACTGTGATTGGTTGGGGGAAGATTTTTGCTTCATTTGCCTTGGAATGCAAAGAGTACGTAACCTTTTTCGGCGATTACCACCCTCTTTACAGGCTATCCCCCCAAAACAGGAGCCAGGTTGCTAAGATTATGATGGGGCCCCCTCGTTCAACTAGGGGACAGGTTCACCCAAATAAGAGGTTTTGGCAAATCGCTGGGTTAGTGGGTACACTCCCCTGTCGCCCTTGTCATTCCCATTCTAGAGCTGGTTGAAGCAGGGTCTCTATCTTGGGGCTTCTATTTTGCCTTGTTACCGTGGATGCACTATTCTTTCATGTACATAGTGTCTATTGCTTTTTCAAAATTGGTAAAGGAAAATATAATCAAAAATTTTTTCGCGTGTTATTTTGCTCCCTTACACCCGGGAAATAACGGGCCCCTTTTGGAATCCTGGGTTGAAATATGGGGGCCTATCCGGATTGGACGGGACTTAGAGAAAGGTTGACTTAGGATAAGCTCGTACAGGAACTTGTGCCTTGCTGTTGGCATTGTTTTAGTTTTGGCCTACGCTTTACAAATTTTGGGTCAGTTACTTTATGGTCAGCCTTGCTATTGTGTAAATCGTTCAACAGCTGCTACTAGCTTGTTCGGTTTGCTCGCTTCGCACGGTCAATCTTCTAGAAAGTGTAGCTTTTGGCATTGCTTTACAAATTTTGCGTGTAGTTGTTACTAGCCTGTTGGGGTGTGGAGAATTTTGCGTCGGCTTTGCTTGTTCGATTCTGAAATCGTACTGTCATAGCTAAGGTGTTTCTGCAAATTAAAAGTGTTCATTGGGGGTTTTTCGCAATCGTACTGTGCATACGAATAACTTATCCACCTAGCAGTCAGACGTGGGGTGTGGGCATATACTTTGCATAACCTACCAAAATTTTCCCTACAGCGTTTTTGGAAAACGCCGTTCCTTTGGCTTAAAATAAAAACCGCACTCTCACAGCTGCGCAACTGCGTTCACTGATTGCTGACAAACTTATAGAAGAAGAGAGGCACCGGGACCCCCCCCTCCCCGGGAGCTGGGGCAAAACTACTATTTCTCGCGGGAGGAAGATGAACACCTAGGGAGCAAAATGGTCGTATGGCAGTGGGGGTCTAAGGTAAAATCACGTCTTGGCACTTGAGCGGAAAAAATAAATTTTTGACAAACAGGAACAGAAGATTCGCAGGGAAAAAATTTTAAAAGGGAAAGGAAAGGAGGCAGTTTTCGATTCTGTAAATTTTTTAGTTTAAAAAAAGCAGTACAGCTTGTTCCTCGCTTCAATGGGGCCGAACCCAAACAATTTTTCGAAGCTTCAAAAATCAGGTCGACCCTTGAGGTGGCCAGAACAGCTTTGGGGCATCGTTGGTTCAACAGATTATTGGGAAAGGCAAAGGAATTTACGTCAGATTAAATACGTAAATTTTCTGATTATCAATTTGAAGCCCGCTTTTGGGGAGCATATAATGTATCCACCCAAATAAAAAAAAAAATTTAATTAGGCAGACGAAGTTTGGGTCAATCCCTGTGGATTTTGTGGACAGCAAACCAAAGCTTTTAACCTGGTAAAAGCAAGTGGTGTCTCTACCTTGGGGACTGGTACAGCTTATTCTGATTGAAACCCTGGGGGAGTCGGGGGACCGAGGTTCGAGTCTTTCTGCAGGATCGGATTTAACCCACTGCATTGGAGGCAGCCGGGTTTTGGCTGATACCTTCGATATAACCCGCTCCTTGCCCAGGGGTCCCGTCTCTCTTTTCAACGCCTGGCTGGCAAGATCGAAACCTTGGAGAATAAGGGCAGCCGGAGGGAGAACGTCTACGCAGCCAACTAAGTCCCCTGGTGGCCAGTTTAAATTTATGGCCCACCTTTGGGGAGGAAAACTACTCAGGGTGCATCTCGACAACATATCCAGAGAGCACCAGCCAGAACGACACCATTTGAAACGTCACGGGGAGAAAAGGGGGCAAGCCTGTCGTCTGCTTCCTTTGAAACAAAGTAGGTCCATCCGTCCCAACTGCCCCCAAACTCCAACCCATTGGAAAAATCTCAAATTTCCCCTAGAAAACTGCCCCCGAGAGAAGTAGAAAAATTATGCCCCTTATTATTGAAAAGGTTTATTTCCCTTCAGGAAAACTCAGAAACAACTGAATAAAGCCCTTTTAAGATACTGGAGCATTTGCTCACTTAAAAGAGAAGGAAATTACCCCTTTCAGAGAACACTTCCTTGAATTCCTCTGTTTTATTAGAAGCTTTTGGGAGGAGCTTATATTCTGCCCTTTGCAAAAAATTTATGTACAGGCAAATTTAACTGGATACTTGACAGTGGGTGTCTAAAAAAGGTTCCCCATAAAAAGACCCCATGTTATTAGGGGGATAACATTACTACTGTTAGTGCTGTCCTGAACCTATAAGAGTAATTCTTCTCCGTTTTGGGCCAAAATCGGGCAACATCCCAGGGTTTTTGGGAGAATGTTGACCTACCCTTTGGGACACCCCGATCTCGGAATAGCCACGTTGTTTTAGAGGCACCCCGGGCCGGGACCCTCGAAATAAAGTGAACAGCCCCCCGATCAACCCTTCCTATTCCAGGTTGCAGGATTCCAATTCTCTGTTTCCATCCCGATGAGACCTCCGGGGAGGAACAACAAAGGGACCCTTCTTTAAAATTCACTTTTCGGGCAGCCATGGGTAAATCCTTTTGGGTTCCCGGTCAAGATGAATTTTAAAAACGATTTTTTGATCTGTACTGGATGGAAGGAATAGGGGGCCCGGCAATTGTACGACATTTTGGGGTTTCCCCAACCAAGTTCGACTCAAATATTAAAAAAGTCATAATATTTTCATTAGGAGGTCATTTTAGGAATTACAAAAAAACCTTGTATAGAATCACAAAAGATTTTTTTGGGCCAAAATTAAAGAAAGATGGAAGAATCATATTAGGTGTTCCCGAAATGTCAGAAAGTGGGGAAACCTGGACATTCCTTAAACCCGCACCCCCAAACCCCATACCTGCGGGAAAACCCTTTTGAAATTTTTAATTATAGATTGTGTAGGCCACTACCTAGGTCAAAGTCGGGAAATCAAAATTTATTTTACGATTATGGGTAAAAAAACCGATATCCTGAAGCAAATTCCCATGCGCAGTATAATACTAAAGCTATTTCAAAGCTTTAACAAAATTTATTACTGCCAAAGCATTTAGGGATTTAGGTTTGGGAAACCCCCAACTTGTCCATGCCTATCATCCCCATCCCAAAGGGGCCTTGGGGAAAATTCCATCAGACTTAAAAACCCTGATGAGAACTTTTTGCATGCACTTTCCCACAACTGGGATGAATCCTACCTTTTTGCCGTTCTCAGTACGAGAGACGGGGCAAGAGTCTAAGGTATAGTCCGTTTTAGCTGATCTTTGGCACAAGAAAGAGGTCCCTTCGGGGGCTCAAAGAAGGTGGATGGGAGAAAACGTTAGCTCAAAACTCTACAAAACCCTCTTTAAGGGTTTCAGTGGCACGTAGTTACCGGGAACCTAAAGACAGCCAAAGTAAGATGAAACAGAGGTATGAAGAAATGCACAATTCCTCTCCTTCCATCCCGGAGACAAGGGGTTGGTGCAGGCCTATACCTGCCACACCCTTTAAAGCTAGATTTCGGGGCCTTGAGTTTTAAGTAGATTTTCTGATTAAATTTGTGGTTTGCTCCCTTGTAAGACCCCAAAAACAAAACTTATCACATTAAACAATTTTAAATTTTCCATTTCACCGATAAATCCCCGAAAAAGATCTGTCCTTACCTCTGAGGACGACTCGATTCTTTTTCACTCTATCTCTGAAATTAGTATTAAACTTTTAATTCTGCTCCTCAAAGGGTCCTACCCTTTAATGGGGGGACTATCGAAACGCAAACAACAAATTTTAACTAGCTTCTACAGTCAATCCTAATATTTTTCGGGTGTGCCGAAAAAAGTAGTTAGGTACATATGTAGATGTGGGAAACTCTAAACCAATTTTAAAATCTTCCCCCCACAGAAATAATCCTGAAAAGCAAAGGCTACTTCACAGGAAGAAATTTTTTTTTAAACATGGTTAGTGGAGGATCATCTAGTCCATGGGCTTCACCGGATCCTTTTGAAGAAGGCTGATGGGGGTTTCGATGTGTACAGACTACTGGGAAAGGGTTTTAATGAGGTCACAATTACAGTGCTTGCCCTCTTCCCCGTCTGGGTGACGTAATGATTTGTGGGTAAGGGTACTTTTGTGCAAAGTTAGATCTCCTTAAAGGGGTACTATCAGGTACCTTTTATGATAAAGGGGAAGGGAAAACTCTGCCTTTGTAATTCCAGGAGGGGATTATCAAAACACATTACCCCCTTCGGAATGAAAATTCCCCCCCCCTTCATTCCCGAAATTTTCCATCAGGCTATTAAAGGGCTTGAAGGGACGGCAGCGACCTAAGATATTGTTTGGTGTCGAATTGGGATCAACACCTACTTAGACTTAAGGCTCTTTTTGAGACCTTTTAAAAGAAACCCCTTTAACAGTTAATTTTTTAAATCTTCCTTTTTCCAGGCCACTATCACTTTTTTAGGCCTAATAGTAGTGGAAAATTGCACCTAAACTTGCTAAAGTTCTTTCTATTAAAGATTTCCATTCCCCGATAGGGGGATCTCCAACGTTTCCTAGGGATGATAGGATTTTTCAGAAGATTCTGTAAAATTTCTCAGATATTTTAGCCCCTCTTACCTCTCTTTCCATCACAAAATTCCCTTAATTGGGCCCCAGATTGTCAAAAAGGGTTTTGACAAAGCAAAAAGGGAAAATTGTTTACTGCCCCATTCTCTTTTCCCAACTTCTCCAAACCTTTTCATTACAGGTTGAGCTTGTGAGTCTGGGGGTTTGGGGCAGTATCTACAAAACGAGAATGAGGAGTTGCAGCCTTACATACTTTTTTACCCAAATTCCCCACATCGGGGCTTACCTACCATTGAAAAAAAACCCCCGCGCTGGTACTGGCTTTGAGCATTCTGAGTTTATGTGGCCAGACATCGCAGGTGGTCACGTCTACAGTGATCACAATCCTCTAGTATTTCTCCAAGCCCTGAAGAACCACAACACAAGGGTCATACCTGGACGCTAAGACTGCAACCAACCAATCAGAAAATTAAAAAAATTTTTCCGGCAAAAAAAATTGTTGGCGGCTCTTTATCTGAGTCTAATATTTTATTTATTTAGGGTTTGGATGTTTTATTATTTGTGGTAACCCCTTTCCGCCTTTTTTTTTTTCCCCGATGTAGGTTTTTTTTTTTTTTTTTAGGGGGGGTGCGGGTACCATCCACCTGATCTTTGGGCCTATCTACCCGCTGACTGCTGTCTCACTTTGATTTAGGGGTTTGGGTTTTTGTCCGGAAAAGCTGGCTCTATCTAAGAGTTGGGATGGTGGAGAGGGGAAAAGGGGGTCCCTTTTTTTTGCCATGGGGCACGGGTCCACTGGAGGGGGCCGCCTAATCCTGGCCTTCTCGGGGGGGGGGGTGTGGCATGAAAGAGTACGTAACCTTTTTTCGCGCATGACAACCCCCTTTTTAAGGCTATCTCCCCTAACCGCGAACCAGGTTTCTAAGATTTTATGATGGGCCCCGTCGTTCAACTATGAAGGGTTTTGCCAAAAAGAGGTTTTGGGAATTGCAGAGGGTTATGTGGGTACCCTCTCCTTCTGCCCTTGTCATTCCCATTCTAGAGTGGTTGAAGCACGGCTGCTAATTTTTGGCTTCTATTTCTGCCTTTCTTCCGTGGAGTGCACATACTTATCATGTACTAGTGTACATTTGCGTTTTAAATTGCTGAAGGATAATATAAGTCTAAATTTTTTCTCTGTTTTATTTTTCTCCCATTACACCCCGGGGTAACAGCCCTTTTGGGAAACCTGGGTTGTAAAATACATATATTGGCTTCTGTTCTAAAGTTTGACTTTTGGTATGGGTTTTAGTATATCAACGAAGATTCCCTGGGGGCTTTTTTCTTCTTGAGAGCGGTTATATTAGTTCTGCATGTAATAAAAGCATTATTTTGCTTTTATGATCCTGAATCCAAACTGACAGGGTTTAGTATGTTGTTTTGAGAAAGGTGGAAAATTTTGTCTATGAATTTAAATTTTTTAAAGATTTCAGAGAGCAGAGGGGGTTTGTTTGGTCTATAGTTATTCAAGTCTGTTTGATTACCTTCTTTGGGGATGGGGAAATGACCATTGCTATTTTGAGAATTGCTGGATAGGTGGAGGATTCGATGATTTTTTAAAGAGTGTTGCAGTAATTGGTGACAGTACTTTTTGATGCTTTTTTGTACATAAAAAGTGGCAAGTTATTTATGTCCCCTGCCTTGTTTTTAAGGGTGTTGATGATGAGCAAAACTTCTGTTGGGTTGCTTAGGGCTAGGAATAGTGAAACTCGGGTAGGTGCCCCCGTGAGGTAGTTTGATCGACGGGGTTTGAGTTTGGGATTTTGCTCGCTAGATTCTTTCCTATGGTGGAGAAGTAAGCATTGAGTCAGTTTGCTGTTTCTGATGGTGGGAGTTGGGGTTCATCTAATTTTGTTAATTTGATTGTTTTGTTTTTGGATATTTTTTAATTCCTAGAATTTCAGATAAGGTTTTCCAGGTCTTTTTCGTATGTTATGCAATCTAGAATTTCAGATAAGGTTTTCCAGGTCTTTTTCGTATGTTATGCAATCTGTTTTCATAATACAATGTTTTTTGACCTTATCAGGCTAGCAAGGATTGACGAGTAACGTTTAGAATGGTCTCTGGTTATTTGACCCATTCTGTACTGTTTTTCATATAGGTCCTTTGTGTTAATGGATTTAAGGATGCTGGGTGTTAGCCAGGGACTATTCAGTCTCTTAGCTGTGATCTGTTTAGTTTTTTTTAGGTCAATGCTTGTTACAGAAGTAGTTGGCTTTGTTTTAGGTAATTATTAATGCATTCATTCGTATCTGTGTATGTTTCAAGCTCATTATGCCAGTCAACATTATTCATAGCTGTTATAAAGTTATTTACAGCTGTCTCGTTATATAGTCTGCAATTATCCTTAGTAGTATCTAGGGGCAATTTACCAGCTTGGTTATGAGAAAGGTTTGGTAGTGGTCTGTGGTGTTGTCTGCAATTATGCCTGATTTTAAAGGGGATATGGTATTAATCCAGATGTGGTCTAATGAGGTGAGACTAGTCTCGGAGATTCTTGTATGTTTTGTTTTTGTTGGTAACAACAAGCAGTTGCTCATAGTGTTTGTGAATTTGGTTACTTATGGGTCCTGGTTAAGTAGTAGATTTATGTTTAAATCTCCTGTGAGCAGCAAGTGGTCTTTGTTCATATGTGCATCAGTTAACAAGTTTCCTAATTTTTCACTAAAATGGTAAATGTTTGACCGTGGTACTCTGTAGATGTTTATAACTGTGAGGGGTTTTTTGCAGGTCTTTTGATTTAACTTTAGCTATCATATATTCTCCATGTTCATCCCTTGTACAAGAATTATTGATACATTCAAGTTGATCCGAGTAGTAAGTAGCTGTTCCACTCCCTTGCTGGTCTGTCCTACAGTTGTGTATGGCTGTGTAACCAAGAATGGCATAAACATCTGTAATACCAGACTTTAGCAAGGTTTCTGTGAGTGTGAAGATTGACAAACTGGAATGAAGAGAATTGAGTAATGCTGTGACGTCATCGTAATGTGTGAATTGCGGTGTTGTACACAGGCATTTCTTGTATCGTCAGTCCTGCTTGTGTATTGGTATTCTGAAATACGTGTTTGGAGGTCTCTTGATGTTTCGCCCACCTATAATTTGTTGTAGTCATTACAAGGGATTATGTATACCCCTGCAGAGGATGGAAGCTTGTTCTGTCTATTACTGGTGATGTCTTTGATGGTCGTGGTTGTGGAGGTAGATACTTGGAATGAGGTATTGGAAAAGATGTTGGAAACATGTTTGGCAATTGAGTTGGTGGGGAGGACTATGTATCTCTTCTCGGCAGTGTCTTCTCTGGGTGTGTTGAAGATGTTTAATGCCCACCGTTTGCAGTCTCTGATGAAGTGACGAGGATAGTGGAGTTTAGAAAATACTTGTTCAATTATAGCGCATTCTTCCTCAAGGAACTCATTGCTGCAGATCCTGAGTGCGGGCAGGAAGAAGCCTATAATTACACCACGTGTAGTTTTGGTGTCGTGGTGAGAGTAGAAGTGGAGAAGATCGTTTTGGTTGGTGGGTTTTCGATAGACTTTAAAACGAAGTTCATGGTCAGCTTTGCAGAGAAGAACATCAAGGAAAGGAAGAGTGTTGTCGACTTCTTCAAGTGTGAACTGGATTGAGGGCTCGCCCTGGTTGAGCTTGTCTTGGAGAGCTTGAACGTTGAAGCATTTGGGAGTTATGGGGAGAATGTCGTCAACATAATGGAGCCAGCTCCGACGCCAGCCTCCATGCCATGCTGGCTCCATGTGACTCCCCCAAGCCACGCTTACCCTGCATACCCAAACACAGTTGGAAAATAAATCACTAGCAGGATTTCTTTATAATTATAGTTTACCCTACTTTACAGTACCCCCAAATGCACATTATGAATTATAAAATTATGCTTTACAATTATAACTTTCATACTATTATGACACCCTTCTCTACTGGATACACATTACAATGTCATGCAGAACTCTGCATAACACCCCCACCCCCAGACCATAGGTCTCACTCTGCTAGCGGGATCCCTACGGACACCGCTAGGCAAAAGGAAAAAGAAAGTAAATCCCACATTAAGGTCTGAGGCAATGGGCAAAAATGATAACTTGGGAATGACCACCATACAATCACGGTCTTTTGGTACTATAAATATGCAAAATCAACGAACTGAGGTACTAGACAGCTGACATGTGAAATTCACTGAATATAAAAGTGATCAAGTTCTATGCCAAACGAACCCACAGTCACGTTCTTAGACAATTGTGTTAGGAAAAGGCACCATCACAATGCAGTGCTGGCCAGGCACTGGTGTTGATGCATTTTACCTAAATTACATCAAGCAAACTTATAAACGAGCAAGTTAACTTTGTACATAAGTGCCCTGAGAAGTGCCGTTTTATGCAGTAATACCAAAGCTCAGTATGTTGCAAGGCGGACCAAACTGTATGTGCCAACAAAAAAAAATTGAACAGTAAGTACATTTTCCAGGAGGAGTTCAAAGAAAAGGAAAGCAGATTTTACATGTTAAATTCTACTTAGAAAGCAACACCGCATTATCACTCCCATCTCACAGCAATTTTTAGTAAATAAAACTGGTTTCCCATGACACACCTCTGCGAAAATCAGGAGAGCACAGGAGAGGGAAAAATATCAGTTCCCCCCTCCTAAAAAAAAAAAAACGGGTGGAGTCACATAAATCTTGTTGGTGGGACTGTGGTCATAAAACCCTGGAATCATCACTGAAACCCCCCAGAAGGTGGACCTCCCAGGCCGACACCTACATGTCATTCCAAGGACCCTGGAGTCACCCCAGCAGTGACCCAAAAAGGTGAAAAAAAATTAAAAAGTCCTGGAGAATCAAAACACCTTCGATCAAGAGACATGACCCAAACAGTGAGAGACATTACTGCCAACCCCACATTCACTAAAACTTGCAGGTCCAACAGTCCCTATAACGACATAAAACGGAGGCGAGGCATCCCAGCCAACACCTAAAAAACGTAGCATACCTTACCTAGACATGGCACTTGATGTGACTATCCCCCAAAAAACACACACACTAGGGAATCCTGATACTTGCAGCTCCAGCTCAACCTGCCACTCTTCTGTGGGAGATCCAGGGTTCCATTTTACTCGTCTACTACAAATCACTGCAAAATAAGAATAGATAAGTTATCTATACATTACATCGCGCACTTTAAACACGAGACAAGGCATCAACAACCACATTCTCTGTTCCCTTCACATAATGAATCACAAGATTAAGAGATTGGAGAAACAAGGACCACCTCATAAGTCTCTGATTGTGGTTCCTCATTAAGTGAAGGAAATGTAAAGGATTATGGTCACTATACACATTTATAGGGTGAACTGATGATGATATATACACCTCAAAATGTTGCACTGCCAACACTAAAGCAAAAGCCTCCTTTTCTATGGTGGTATAACTTCTTTGGTGCCTGTTACTTTTTGCTGAGAAGCAGTCGAGTGGCATTACTTGCCCTGTTCTACCCTGCAATAAGACTGCTCCATCCCCTGTATCATTTTGCGAAACCCAGGGTGGGTAACTCAGGATTACACATAAAAGATCTTGAGGGTTAATGGCATACAAAAGGTTCATGTACAGAGATATTAAAGTTACAAATATGGGTGTGTTCTTGGCACACATGGTCATGGGAATCAGAAGACCCCCCACGGTTCATTCACACAATTTGCATGTAGTTCATAAAGAGGAAACAAAACCTTATTTCTTAAATGTACCTGGCAGTAGTCAGTGCACGTGTTCAAGGTATCACCTAGTGTGAGACCAGTAAAAGACAACGTCCACCGACTCTCGCTGGATACAAACACAGTCTCTAGAAATAAACACTTCACTTCCTTCAAGGAACCTATTTCACCCCAGCTTACATCATGCCAGCCCTGCTGACGTTGCACAAATTCCGAAACCTCTACCTCATGGGGGTTAACATGGCCCCATTTTTCAGCATCCCAAAACTCTTTCACTAAGGTGCACCATGGCTAAGCCACCACTACAACCCGTCTTTCAGAAGATCCAAATCTTCCAAAATCTCTTACAATTTTCCTGCTTACATTATCTTTCTCAGGACCTTATCCACAATCATTTGAAGCCACCACACAGTTCCATCATAGCCTTCACAGGATCCGGCTCCAATGCCAATCCCATCTCTGCAGCTTCCAGAATATGTAGCACCACCTCATGGTCCCACGTCATCCTGGGCAGACTGGCAAACTGGTGCACTAGTGCCATCTACCTCATCTTAGCCAAGCAGTTTCTGAACCGAGAAAAAACACAGAGTGCTTCCGCACACGGTAATGAAAAGGAGGGGAATTCCCTCCTCCCAGTCCTTCTGGTGCTGGGTAAAACAAACATCCATTGCCCTGAGAGACTGTGAAAACCACTGTGCTTTTCTTTGACTCCTAGGATAATATACATTGGTAAATTTAACCTCAAGTACGCCTCTCAAAACTACATGACATTTCATAAAAAAAGGCTTCTGGGTGATTTGTGCAAAACCTAAGAGACAAAAATGTTTTCACCAGAAATCTCAAAACCACAAACACAAATTATTCAGAAAGGGTATATCCACTGGTAACCTGTTAGAAGAATTTATTAATAAACACTGGTTAGTCAGCCCTCCCTTAACACTTAAATGTCGTTCCTTAGGAATCTGTAAAAAATACAGACAATGACACTTTAATAGTTCTGCCACGGCCACTTGGACACAGATCCCCTTAAAAAGAGGTCTTGCTCATTTGACCAACTCTGACAAAATAAATATTTGGTAAATTTAGGTACCACATTCTCCGCAACAGCTGATAAGTGAATAGCGTTGCGGAGGTCACAACCTTCCTGGGCCTCACTCAGCTGCTGCAGAGTCAGGGGATTTTTTCCCACATCAGCACCAGACCACTTCTCCAACCGAGTCCAGTTGAGCCAGTTCTTCACTGCTCAGAGTCTCCTGCAGGGCAGACTCAATGAACAGGCTCCCCAGGCCCAAACCATCACCACAGTATGCAGAAGGGTCACAGGAAGGCGCAGCTCCTGCCTTGTTTCCTGTTTAGTCCTAAAACACACTGAAAAATTTTCAGGCACCGTCGTTCCAATTAGGTCATTACCACCTTGTAAAGCAGGGTCCTGCAAAACCAAAACATTCCACACTTTTGAGGAGTCCCACAACGTTGTTGCCTAGCAAAAAGTAAACTCCTGCAAAAGGTACATCTTCTGCAATACCTACAGGTAGGTACCCGACTGGTATGCAGACTCTACCCATAACCTGTGAACTGGAGTCCTGACAGGAACTCCAGTTACCCCTTTTAAGAAAAATGTTCAATCCGGTGTAGGTGTCATCTGACACTGGCAATACACCCCTGCAAAGCAAGGTGTATCTGCTACAAGTGTCCCTCAAAGAAAATAACACCCGGACCCTACCTTCATTTTGGTTTGTAAGGCCACAGTAGACTTACTTGAATAGACCTTCATCCTAGGGTCCAAGACAGCTGGTCTTCTTGGGATACCTTGGGCAAGACTGCAATGCAAGCAACATCATGAATAATCGGTGTATTTACTGGAGAAGCATCTGCTGCAGCCTGGTCCCTAGCATTTTTCGCAATATGGCTGCAGGTAGCCCTGTTTATTGCATTATGTACAGTGATAGGGTTTAATGCACCCTGCACACTTGAATAGGCTAGGTCCATGACCTTGGGGAACTGGACTCTTTTCTACCTGTCCCCGTATCCTGGACCTGTGACAGCTGACTTAAAACCCTTTTCGGGTAGGTACAGGAAAATTAGGGTTATTAAAACTTTGGTGGTTTAGGCTGGTAAATGGGTGGCTTAAACTTCTGAAATTTCTTATTCCTATTGGTGGGTGGAGAAAACTTACCATTACTAGCATGCGGGGTGTGGTAAAATACTACAAAATTTTTGGTTAGCTAAAAATCTATCACCCAGCTCTAAAGCATTATTAAAATCATCAAGAACCTTCTCCTCAAGATATGCCTTAAGGTCAGGAGGAACATTTCTCAAAAGATCCTCTAAAAAAAATTAAGGTAATTACACCCTCATAATTGCCCACCACCCCCTTTGAGTGACACCACCTATTTAGAAGTGACATCTTCTCCTTACCATATTCCACCAAAGACTGCCCCCCTTGAAACTTTAGTCCTCTAAACTTCTGCCGGTACCTTTCTGGGAACATTTGATAAGCCAGTAAAACTACCTCTTTTAGCTTATGATAATCAAAAAAGGCAGATCCCTTTACCAACTAAATTTGGGGACTCGCTAATGTCGCCCATTCCTTTTTCCCGGGCCCAAACTTGGGATTTGGCCGTACTTTCAAATAACAGAAAAAACTGGTCGGGATCTTTTCCAGAATCTGGGCACAAATTTTAGGGGCTTTATTCCAAACGAAAAACATCTACCCTCGTGTCTGTGGCTGGGTAGAAGCAAGCTGAATTTCTTTAGCTCTTTCTTGAGCCCTAAGCTCCTCTAAGAGTCTCTTTTCCTGATCTTTGTACGTTCAATCCTTAAGCGTTCCTTTTCTTCTGCAACTAGGGCTAATTTCATCTGTACAAGTTCTAACTTCCTTATCCAGGTTCCTAACATGGAAATTTGATTCAATGTCACCTTCCAATTGCATGTCATCCCCAGAATTTCCACTAGTGTCAGCCATTTTGGGAAATGATAGCACCAAAGGAAAGCACATACAGGACACAGGAGAAGTACATACACTGAAGTAGTATATTCACAAGTAGTGATTGTCATGTTGATTCCCTAAAATTAAACAGGATTGCACACAAGAAAATCCTTGCAGAAAAATGGAGCTATGGCACCTGCCAAGGAAAATTAATTTCCCCGAAAATTAGGTAAGCATAACCTCCCCAAAAAACAGCAAGATTGCACCTGCAAGGGAAATTATGCACAAAATGTCAGGTATTAATAACACCCTAAGAATCAACAAATTGCACACAAATTAAATTTATTTACAGAGTATTAATTAATATAGCACCCTAAAAAACCCCAATATTGCACACAAAGGTAAATTATTCACAGGGTATTAGTTAATAATAACACCCTAAAAAAACAGCAAAGTTGCACACAAAGTTAAATTAAACCTTTTAGAGTGAGTGGTTATAGTGAATGCTTCCTCTGACCAACCCAGTAAAGAATGATTATTGATTTTCCAGGTTGCAAACTTGAATTACTACATAAAATTTTATAATTCTCCCAGTCAGGCCCCCCTGTTACCAGAAAGGTGGGATACCTGGGGTCTAAGCCTTGTCTAAGGCAAAGGGGAAAAATTCACTCATCTCAAGCATAAACAGGCCACCCAGGCTATCCCAGTCAAAACAGGAAGCGCTAAACCAGCATTTGTACTTCAATGGGTTAGTTAATAGAGGGTTAGGCAAAAAATCCTAGTTTGGAAAAAATATCTATTTTTTCAATATAACACTATATATACACACTCTAGAAAACACTTTCATGTATCTCGTATCCTAAACGCCCACAAATAGCGAGCACGAGGAGCAGGCGGCTGGCGGTCCAGCAACCATAACCACTAGGCCTAGTCAGCGCCAGGTCGTCACTACTCCAATACCAACCCCATTTCTTATTTCCTCACTCATCCCACAGCACCCTGACCATGTCAGAGCCTAGGTGAACATACCGGCAAGCCATAGAAGAGCCTTTGACTTGAGTTAGCTAAACGAAAGGAGTACACAATTACAAATTTAGCTTAAATACACAGCAGCTCCGACGCCAGCCTCCATGCCATGCTGACTCCATGTAACTTCCCCAAGCCACGCTTACCCCGCGTACCCAAACACAGTTGGAAAATACCACATTATGAATTGTATAATTATGCTTTATAATTATAACATTCATACTATTATGACATCCTTCTCTACTGGATATAACATTACAATGGCAGAACCCCTGATAACAACATTACAATGTCATGCAGAACCCTGCATAACAACATTACAATGTCATGCAGAACCCTGCATAACAACATTACAATGTCATGCAGAACCCTGCATAACAACATTACAATGTCATGCAGAACCCTGCATAACAACATTACAATGTCATGCAGAACCCTGCATAAAACATACAAAATGTCATGCAAACCCTGCATAACAACATTACAATGTACATGCAAACCCTGATAACAAACATTACATATGTCATGCCAACCTCTGAACAACATTACAATGTCATGCAACCCTGCATAACAACATTACAATGTCATGCAGAACCCTGCATAACAACATTACAATGTCATGCAGAACCCTGCATAACAAATGGACCGATAGTAAATGTGGTATTAACTTAACACTAAGAATTATGTCATAGTTGTACAGTGGATTATTAATTATAAGTGAATCTAATTTATATAAGCCAAAATATATATTTATATATTCAAAAATGCTTTTTGTGAAAGCAATAATTCAGTTATATTCCTGTCAACAATGGACAAAAGGTTCAAGGTAATTGTTGAAGTTATGATATGGGAATACATAAATGAGTATGTGATTAGGGTGATTAAGTAGCTTTTGAGAAGAATCTTAAACTGATTTTCAGACCTGGTTACTTTAGTATCTTATGGAATTGAATTCCAATTTTTGGGCCCTTTATGTGCATAGAATTTTTACACAGTGTGATATGGACACGAGGTATATCAAAAAGAGATCTGTGTCTTGTGTTATGGTCATGTGTCCTGTTAACGTTTGAGTGGAGGGTTTAGATTTGCGTGTATTGTTGTGTGTATGTAGTAGGCACATGAATAAGTATGGATGTTCTTAATGGTGAGCAGATTCAGACTTTTGAAAATTGGTGAAGTATGCTGTCTGGAGTGGGAATTTGTTATCATTCTGACTGCTGCCTTTTGCTGGGTTATTACGGGTCTTAGGTGATTGAATGTTGTTGATCCCCATGCACAAATTCTATAGTTGAGATAAGGGTACATGAGTGAATGGTACAGTGCTAGGAGAGCTGATTGTGGAACGTAGTACCTTATCTTTGATAGTATGCCTACAGTCTTAGAGATTTTCTTGGTGATTTTTTGTATGTGTGTATGGAACTTAAGGCTACTGTCAAGGTGGATACCAAGGAATTTTCCCTCTGTAAATCTTGTGACTGCTGATCCGTTTAGCGTTATGTTAATTGGATCATTTGCAGCTTTCTTTCCAAACTGAATGAAATATGTTTTATCAGTATTCAGGGTAAACTTATTAGTACTCATCCAGGCATATATATCTGCAATTTGACATTGACAGTGTTTGCTAGTATGGCTGGGTTTGGGTAGGAGAAGACGTATGTGGTGTCATCTGCAAATAATATGGGTTTGAGTAGCTGTGATGCATTCGGTAGATCATTGATGTAGATGTTGAAAGACGAGTGGTACAAGGACACTTCTTGTGGTACTCCTACTTTGATTGGTTGTTGCATCATTTGTGTACACATATTGAGTTCTGTTACTAACGTAAGTTATGGAGTGGCCTCTGATAAAATAGGTCGTTAATTTGGAGTACAGCAGTTCATGGTCGACTGTATCAAAAGCTGTACGTAAATCAATGAAAATGCCCAGCGGGACTTCTTTCTTTTCGAGTGCGGTATATATTAGTTCTAGCATGTGTATGATAGCATCATTTGTGCTTTTATTATTCCTGAATCCAAACTGACAAGGGTTTAATATGTTGTGTGAGACGAAGTAGGAATAGATCCGTCAATGAGTTAAACTTTTCAAAGATTTAGAGAGCAGTGGTAAGTTAGATATTGGTCTATAATTATTCAGCGTCAGCTTGGTCACCTCCTTATGGATCGCAGCAACCTTTGCTATTTTTAAGTTAGATATTGGTCTATAGCTATTCAGGTCAGCTTGGTCACCTCCTTTATGGATCGCAGGACCATTGCTATTTTAAGGATTGTTGGGATGGTAGATGATTCAATGGATTTGTTAAAGAGTGTTGCAATAATTGGTGACAATACTTGAGAAGCTTTTTCGTACATAAAAGCAGGCAAGTTATTTATGTCTCCTGCCTAGTTTTTAAGGGTGTTGATGATGAGCGAGACTTCTAGTGGGTTGGTTGGAGCTAGGAATAGCGTATTTGGGTAGGTACCTATGAGTAGTCTGATGGACGAGTGTTTGAGCTTGGGATTTGCTCGCTAGATTCTTTCTTATGGTGGAGAAGAAAACATTGAGTCTGCTGTTTCAGTATGTGTGAGTAGGGGTTCGTCTGATTTTGTTAGTTTGATTGTTTTTGTTTTTGGATAACCTTTTTAGTTCCAAGAATTACAGATAGAATTTTCCAGTTTTTTTCATACCACCTTTGATGTTATGTAATCCATTTTCATTATACAATTTTTAAGATCTTATCAGGCTGGTAAGTGCTGGCGAGTAAGGTTTAGACTGTTCTCTAGTTATTTAACCCATTCTATACTGTTTTGCATATTTGTATTTTGTATTAATGGATTTAAGGATGCTGGGTGTTAGCCAACGATTATTCAGTCTCTTTGCTGTGATCTGTTTAGTTTTTTGGGGGACAATGTTGTGTTGTAGAGGCATTGGGCTTTTTTAGAAAATTATTTATACATTCATTCATGTCTGTATATGTTTGATCTCATTTTGCCAATCGATGTTATTCATACCTGCTATAAAGTTGTTAACTGTTGTCTCGTTATGTAGACTGAAGGTTACTTTAGTAATGTCTTGCGGTAATTTGCCCAGATTAGTTATGAAAAAGGTTGGGTAGTGGTCTGTAGTGTTATCTGTGATTATGCCTGATTTTAAAGGGGATATGGTGTTTGTCCAGATGTGATCTATTAAGGAGATACTTGTCTCAGTGATTCTTGTAGGTTTAGATACTTGTTGGTAGCAACATGCAGTTGCTCATAGTGTTTGTGAATTCGGTTTACTTGTGGGTCCTGGTTGTTTATGTTTATGTTGAAATCACCTGTTAGTAGCAGATGGTCTTTATTCATGTGTGCATCAGCAATCATTTTTCCAAGTTTTTCACTAAAGTGGTAAATGTTTGACTGTGGTACTCTGTAGATGTTTATAACTGTGAGGATTTTTGCAGGTCTTTTGATTTAAATTTGGCTTTGATATATTCTCCATGTTCATCCCTTGTGCAAGATTTATTGATACATTCGAGTTGATTTGAATAGTATATAGCTGTTCCTCCCCCTTGCTGGTCTGTTCTACAGTTGTGTATGGCCATGTAGCCAGGAATGGTATAGACATCTGTAATATCAGGCTTAAGCCAGGTTTCTGTGTGTGTGATGATTGATATATTGGAATGAAGGGAATTGAGTAATGCTGTGAGGTCGTCATAATGGTTATGTTATTGTTTGCACTGAGTAATGTCTTTGCTTGGTCTGCTGTAGCTACTATACAACTACTGGCACCACCACAGATCTAACTACTGGCACCATCACAGATCTAACTTCTGGCACCACCACAGTTCTATCTACTGGCACCACCACAGATATAACTACTGGCACCACCACAAGTCTAACTACTGGCACCACCACAGATCTAACTACTGGCATCACCACAGATCTAACTTCTGGCACCACCACAGATCTAACTTCTGGCACCACCACAGATCTAACTTCTGGCACTACCACACATCTAACTACTGGCACCACCACAGACATAACTACATGGCACCAACACAGATCTCTGCCTGTTCCACTTCTATTTTATTATTTGTTTTACCTCTGTCAATTTTCCCACTCACTGCCTGGTACCTTTGTTGCTCCTTCACTGTCTGGTCGAGCTTTCCACTTGATTCCCTGGCTTTGAATCGTTGCTCATCTTCTTGTTAAGAAATTACGACACCAGTGGTACGAGCAGCGCCTCTGTAGGCCTACCTACCCCTCGCTGCTTCAAACATGATTTTGTACTTTCAAATTTTTCTCTTAGTAAGTTGTGGCCTCCCCCCTCGTCTTTTTCACTCTGTACCTTTTTTCTACTTATAGGGTTATTCACTGGCCATGACAAAAACCCACTGACCTCACCGGGACACTAAATACCCTCTAAATATACTGTGCTATGAGAATCCTGCTTTGGCTTTTACACTCGTGACCGCATGTACTCACCTAGTTGTGGTTGCAGGGTCGACTCACAGCTCCTGGCACTGCCTCTTCACTGGTCGTAAAATAGGCCACTCTTGTTGCCCATGAACTTTATCATACCTCTTCTTAAAGCTATGTATGGATCCTGCCTCCACTACATCGCTTCCCAGACTATTTCACTTTCTGACAACTCTGCCCCGGACACATTCTTCCTAACAACTCTGTATTCTTCTGAGTTTTCAACTTCTGTGACCCCTTGTTGCGTTTCCAATCTCTGGAACATCCTGTCTCTGTGAGTTTGTGTGTGTTTTGTGGGGTGTGTGTGTGTGTGTGTTTGTGTATGTGTGTGTGTGTGTGTGTGTGTGTGGGTGTGTGTGTGTGTGTGTGTTGTGTGTGTGGTGTGTGTGTGTATGTGTGTGTGTGTGTGTGTGTGTGTGTGTGTGGGGGTGTTTTGTGTGTATACTCACCTATTTGTACTCACCTATTTGGGGTTTTGCAGGGGTCGAGTCCTAGCCCTGGCCCCCCTCTTCACCGGTTGCTACTAGGCCCTCTCAGCCCCCGCTCCATGAGCTTTATCAAACCTCGTCTTAAAACTGTGTATGGTTCCTGCCTCCACTACGTCATTTTCTAGGCTATTCCATTTGCATACAACTCTATGACTGAAAAAAATACTTCCACTATCTCTCTGACTCATTTGTGTTTTTCAACTTCCAATTGTGGCCTCTTGTTTCTGTGTCCCCTCCCTGGAACATCCTGTCTTTGTCCACCTTGCCCTTTTCCCACGCAGTATTTTATATGTCGTTATCATGTCTCCCCTGACCCTCCTGTCCTCCAGTGTCGTCATGCCGAATCCCTTAATCTTTCTTCATAGGACATTCCCCTTAGCTCTGGAACTAACCTTGTCGCAAACCTTTGTACTTCCCTAGTTTCTTGACGTGCTTTAATCAAGTGCGGGTTCCAAACAGGTGCTGCATACTCCAGTATGGGCCGACATACACGGTGTACAGTGTCTTGAATATTCCTTACTAAGGTATTGGGAATGCTGTCTCAGGTTTGCCAGGCGCCCATATGCTGCAGCAGTTATCTGATTGATGTGTGCTTCCGGAGACTGCCTGGTGTTATACTCACACCAAGATCTTTCTCCTTGAGTGAGGTTTGCAGTCTTTGGCCACCTAGCCTATACTCTGTCTGTGGTCTTCTGTGCCCTTCCCCTATCTTCATGACTTTGCATTTGGCAGGATTAAATTCGAGAAGCCATTTGCTGGACCAGGTGTCCAGTCTGTCCAGGTCTCTTTGAAGTCCTGCCTGGTCCTCATCAGATTTAATTATCCCATTAACTTCACATCATCTGCAAACAGGGACACTTCTGAGTCAAAACCCTTCCGTCATGTCGTTTCACATATACCAAAAATAGCACGGGTCCTAGGACCGACCCCTGTGGGCCCCCCACTCGTCACAGGTGCCCACTGTGATAAATCATTACGTACCATACTCGTTGTTCCTCCCTGTCAGGTATTCTCTGATCCATTGCAGTGCCCTTCCTGTTATATGCGCCTGATGCTCTAGCTTCTGCACTAATCTCTTGTGAGGAACTGTGTCAAAGGCCTTCTTGCAGTCCAAGAAGATGGATCAACCCACCCATCTCTCTCGTGTCTTACTTCTGTTATTTTATCATAAAACTCCAGAAGGTTTGTGACACAGGATTTGCCTTCCGTGAATCCGTGCTGGATGGCATTTATACTCCTGTTCCGTTCCAGGTGCTCCCCACCCTCTCCTCCTGATAATCTTCTCCCTAATTTTGCATACTATACACGTCAATGACACAGGTCTATAGTTTAGTGCCTCTTTTCTGTCTCCTTTTTTAAAAATGGGATCTACATTTCCCGTCTTCCATACCTCAGGTAGTTGCCCAGTTTTCCAGGGATGTGTTTTAAGATTTTTGGTAAGTGGCACGCACAAAATATCTGCTCCCCCTCTAAGGACCCACGGGAAGATGTTTTCCCTCCCATTGCCTTTGAGGTATCGATGTCCCTTAGCAGTTTCTTCACCTCCTCCCTCATCTGTACGTATGTCGTCCAACACTTGTTGGTGTATTCCTTGCTGGTGTCCTCATCTGGTCTTCCCCCCAGAGTCCTTCCTGTCTCTACTGTAAATACTTCCTTAAATCTCGTGTTGAGCTCCTCACATACCTCTTGATCGCTTCTTGTGAGTTCTCCATCTTCTTTCCTTAGCCATATCACCTGGGCCTTGACTGTTTTTCTTTCCCCCTAATGTGGCTATACAGCAGTTTCGGGTCAGATTTGACTTTCGATGCTATGTCGTTTTCATACTGTCGCTGGGCCTCCCTCCTTATCTTTTGCATACTCGTTTTTGGCTCTTCTACTAATCTCCTTGGTTTTCCTGGGTCCTATGCCTCCTGTACCTTTTCCATTCTCTGTTGCACTTAGTTTTTGCCTCCCTACACCTTCGGGGAAACCAAGGACTCTTTTAGTCTTCCTATTATTTCTGTTTTCCCTTGGGAACAAAACTTTCCTCTGCTCCTTGCACTTTGTTGCCAACATATTCCATCATCTCGTTACTGATTTCTACCATTTCTCTGTCCCACTGAACCTCCTGCAGGAGTTTCTCATACCTGTGTAGTCCCCCCTTTTATAGTTTGGCCTGTCCCCTCAGTTCCTGTTACCCTTCTCCACTTGTAAATCTACTATATAGTCAAAACCAGAACCACATGATCGCTAGCTCCCAAGGGGCTCTCGAAGTGGATGTCCCCCCCCCCCAATGTCTGAACTGCTCAGGGTGAACACAAGATCCATCTTGCTGGCTCAAACCTCCCCTCTCTCTCTGGTTGTGTCCCTGACATGTTGATGCATGAGGTTTTTCAAGTAAACCCAAACCATCATCTTGGCTCTCTATGTTTTCGGACCCCCATGTGGCTCCAGGTTTTCCCAGTCGATCTCCCTGGGGTTGAAATCGCCCATTACAGTAACTTTGCTCTGCTCGAGTGAGCTCTTCTTGCCACCTCAGCCAGTTCCACCATCACCCTGTTGTTTTCTTCGTACTCCTCTCTTGGCCTCCTGCAGTTCTGTGGTGGGTTATACATCACTCCAATGACTACTTTATGTTCTCCGGCGAATTGTACCTACAATGAGTCTCTTTCTCCAATCATGTCCATGCCTTCCATTTCCTCAAATCCCCATGGGTTTTTATGAGCAGTACAACCCCTCCTCCCCCCTACTCTTCTATCTTTCCTCAGGATCTGATACCCTGTTGGGAAGTTTGTGTCTGTTATTGTCTCAGCGAGTTTTTTTCTGTGACTGCTATAAAGTCTGGGGATTTTTAAACTTGATTCTTTCGTTCCACCCTCATGTTTATTTCGTTATTCCATCCGCATTTGTGTACCAAACCTTTAGTTTTTTTTCTATCATTGTGGTCATGCAAGAATATTGGGGTTGGGGGAGCGAGAGCCTTGGTGGGGGCCTATATGGGGCTGTGGTGTAGGGGGGGTTTTTGTGTTGAGGGGGGTGGGGTCAGAAGCCCATAAGGGACCTGTTGGGTGGGGTTTGTGATATGGGGTTGGTGGCAGAGGGAACAGTGAGTGGGTTGTAGTATAGGTTGCTCAGTTGCGTTGGGAATGTCGCGGGTGGATCTTTTGGTGGGAGATTCTGGGGGGTGTGTTTGCCCTTCCTCCTGTGTCTGGGTCCAGCTCATTTTCATTGCTTCTCGTTCCTCCTTGCGTCTCTTTTACCCTCTTTTTTCAGTGTAGTCCTTTTTTTGTGTTCTGTCGCGGTCGAGGTATACTCTCGGGTACCCCTCTTTGTCCCTCAGTCTTGCTTTCTCTTGCAGATCCTGGTTTGAACTGATTTTTCCTTGAAAGTTACTCTGACAGGCCGTATCCTTCCACTCGCAAACCACCCAATTCTCTGAAAATTTGTCACCTGGGTCATAATGCCCTCCCCTATTGTTTTCATGATGCCTTCAATCATTTTCATCTCCTCCTGTTTTATTTCTTCAAAGTTGGCCCCCTTGGCTTCTTGGAGCCCGTACACAAAAACTGACCTCGCCCTTTCCTCCTCCCACTGAGTCTCCATCTGCTTCCTCTTAGGCATTTTATTTCCTTCCATTGACATGTTCTTGCCTTCAGTCCCTGTCATGTGTGTGTGTACTCACCTATTTGTACTCACCTATTTGTGGTTGCAGGGGTCGAGTCCTAGCTCCTGGCCCCGCCTCTTCACCGGTTGCTACTAGAACCTCTCTCTCCCCGCTCCATGAGCTTTATCAAACCTCGTCTTAAAACTGTGTATGGTTCCTGCCTCCACTACGTCATTTTCTAGGCTATTCCACTGCATCACAACTCTATGACTGAAGAAATACTTCCTACTATCTCTCTGACTCATTTGTGTCTTCAACTTCCAATTGTGGCCTCTTGTTTCTGTGTCCCCTCCCTGGAACATCCTGTCCTTGTCCACCTTGTCTATTCCACGCAGTAATTTTATATGTCGTTATCATGTCTCCCCTGACCCTCCTGTCCTCCATGTCGCCCAGGCCGATTTCCCTTAATCTTTCCCTTCATAGGACATTCCCCTTAGTTCGGGGAACTAACCTTGTTGCAAACCTTTGTACTTTCTCTAGTTTCTTGACGTGCTTTATCAAGTGCGGGTTCCAAACAGGTGCTGCATACTCCAGTATGGCCTGACATCCCGGTGTACAGTGTCTTGAATGTTTCCTTACTAAGGTGTCGGAATGCTTTCTCGGGTTTGCCAGGCGCCCATATGCTGCAGCAGTTTATCTGATTGATGTGTGCTTCCGGAGACATGCTCGGTGTTATACTCACCCCAAGATCTTTCTCCTTGAGTGAGGTTTGCATCTTTGGCCACCTAGCCTAACTCTGTCCCGTGGTCTTCTCTGCCCTTCCCCTATCTTCATGACTTTGCATTTGGCAGGATTAAAATTTGAGAAGCCATTGCTGGACCAGTGTCCAGTCTGTCCAGGCTCTTTGAAGTCCTGCCTGGTCCTCATCAGATTTAATTCTCCCTCATTAACTTCACATCATCTGCAAACAGGACAACTTCTGAGTCTAACCCTTCCGTCATTCGTTCACATATACCAAAATAGCACTGGTCCTAGGACCGACCCCTGTGGGACCCCGCTCGTCACAGTGCCCACTGTGATACATCATTACGTACCATGACTCGTTGTTGCCTCCCTGTCAGGTATTCACTGATCCATTGCAGTGCCCTTCCTGTTATATGCGCCTGAGCTCTAGCTTCTGCACTAATCTCTTGTGAGGACTGTGTCAAAGGCCTTCTTGCAGTCCAAGAAGATGCAATCAACCCACCCCTCTCTCTCTTTTCTTACTTCTGTTATTTTATCATAAAACCCAGAAGGTTTGTGACACAGGATTTGCCTTCCGTGATCCGTGCTGGTTGGCAAATTTTTAAATCCGTTCCGTTCCAGGTGCTCCACCACTCTCCTCCTGATAATCTTCTCCATAATTTTGCATACTATACACGTCAATGACACAGGTCTATAGTTTAGTGCCTCTTTTCTGTCTCCTTTTTTGAAAAATGGGAACTACATTTGCCGTCTTCCATACCTCAGGTAGTTGCCCAGTTTCCGGGGATGTGTTGAAGATTGGGGTAAGTGGTATGAAACAACATACTGCTCCCTCTCTAAGGACCCATGGAGAGATGTTTTTCCGGTCCCATTGCCTTTGAGGTATCGATGTCCCTTAGCAGTTTTCTTCACCTCCTCCACATCTGTATTATGTCGTCCAACACTTGTTGGTGTATTCCTTGTTGGTGTCCCCATCTGGTCGTCCCCCCAGATCCTTCCTGTCTCTACTGTAAATACTTCCTTAAATCTCGTGTTGAGCTCCTCACATACCTCTTGATCGTTTCTTGTGAGTTCTCCACCTCTTTCCTCAGCCTTATCACCTGGTCCTTTACTGTTGTCTTCCTCCTAATGTGGCTATACAGCATTTCGGGTCAGATTTGACTTTCGATGCTATGTCGTTTTCATACTGTCGCTGGCCTCCCTCCTTATCTGCGCATACTCCCTTTCTGGCTCTTCTACTAATCTCCTTGTTTCCTGGGTCCTATGCCTCCTGTACCTTTTCCATTTTTCTGTTGCACTTAGTTTTTGCCCCTACACCTTCGGGTAAACCAAGGACTCGTTTTGGTCTTCCTATTATTTCTGTTTCCATTGGGAACAAAACTTTCCTCTGCCTCCTTGCACTTTGTTGCCACATATTCCATCATCTCGTTTACTGATTTCCTACCATTTCTCTGTCCCACTGAACCTCCTGCAGGAAGTTTCTCATACCCCGTGTAGTCCCCTCTTTTAAAAGTTTGGCCTGTCCCCTTCAGTTCCTGTTACCTTTTTCCACTTGTAACTCTACTATATAGTCAAAACTCAGAACCACATGATCGCTAGCTCCAAGGGGCCTTCTCGTAAGTGGGTCCTCGATGTCTGAACTGCTCAGGGTGAACACAAGATCCAGTCTTGCTGGGTCATCCTCCCCTCTCTCTCTGGTTGTTTTCCCTGACATGTTGATTTCATAAGGTTTTCAAGTACCACATCCATCATCTTGGCTCCCATGTTTAGGGGCCCCCAAAGGGGGCTCCAGTTTCCCCGTCATCTCCTGGGTTTTAAATCGCCCATTACCAGTAACTTTGTTTTCGAAGTGAGCCTTCTGCCACCTCAGCCAGTG